>JAAGAY010134259.1:0-18795 GCA_011801015.1 Ardeotis arabs
GGCTCAGCTCAATTAAAACTACTCTGACAGGGCAAGACTGTTTTGGCAGACAGTACTATTGCTTTTTCATATAAAAGAGCCCTGGGAACACAATAAGCAATCTCTGCACCATAATGGATGAAATAGAGCTAATGTTCAGTGATGCAGTACAGTTTTACTAAGCAAATGCAGGTTGACTGTGCTTTGACATACCATATACAGCTTTCTAGAAATGGTTTCACGTTTTAATACTATGCTGTCTAGGTGTCAGTTTTGCTATTTCGGTCCTGTAGTGCATGTGAAATAATAGATACAGAAACAAAATGCTAGCTATATATTTACATGTAAAATTGGCTTTGAAATAATAAAAAAAAAATCTAACAAGGGAACGCACCATTATCGCTCTTGCTTTCTGTTTGCCTTATGAACTAATCTTTTTTTTTCCTTTATTTTCTTTTGCTTTTTCATTTTTTAACTTTTAATCTGTCTTTGTTTGCTTATATGTATTTTTCAGATTAAAGTCATCATCACTCTCTATATGTGGTATATTGTTTTCATAAAATACATATGAACAAAGAAGAATGTCTATGTCCATATCTATATGCATATCTGTATCTATATAATCTCTGCCTGTCTCTAACGTCTTCACCTATTTTGCATACGTATATTATATGTAGCATATATACGTGTGTGTGTGTACACACACATTTTGTTTGTTTGTTTGTCTGTTGGTGATTTGTATGTGTCTTTCTCATAAAAAGAGCTGAATTTTGCTAACCTTAATCTTATCACTCAAAGGTCAAAGTAGCTAACCCAAAAATACTGTCAATGACCTTCTTACACTGGAGTGGATTGAAGTAAAAGTACTAATTCCGCAAACCTAGTTATAATGTACATAATCCTGCTCCTTTATATTTTTCCTGAGTAAAATGTAGGTCTGATTAAAAACTCTAATAACCAGAATTCAGTGTTTTCAGCTGTGGCCCTTTACGACCAAAGCTTGCAAACAGAACTCTGAAACAGGAAAAAAAAAAAAAGTAGTAGAACTCTCTTGTCTTTCTTACAAAATTCAAATTTGTGCTATGTAGACACAGTTTTATACAGGTTTTACTATCAGATCTTCTCATCAGCATGCACAAACCATTTTTTATTGCTGTTTATTGAAAGTGAAATTCCAGAAATATCTGACAAATGACATGTTTACACATGTGAAAAGTTGGTTTCAATTTGCCATTTCCAATTCATTAGTGAGCATTTTTATGATTTCACTCAGTAAATTTGATAAAGGTGGCCATATACTTTACAGGATCAGATGGAGGAACTGGTGAATCTCTAAGCAGTTTCACAAATATCAGAATCAGTAGCAATCAGGATCAATTACACTTCAGATAAATTATTTGCAAAATACTAATTTGTCATCTACTAATTCTGATTACTAAATATGTCACCCAATGTTTCTTAATAGAATTTGAATGAGAACCTAAGTGACTTTCCCAGCTCCTATTACAGTTTGTGACTGAAAAAAAAGTTATAAAGGGACTTAGTCCTAGGTATAAAACAACAGCTCTAGTTATTTATTCACTGCACATCAGAAAGGCAATGCTGTGATCCAGAGTCCAATCAATATAAAAAAACCCATGAGACTGAGCAGACTTTAGATAATGTTATGAATGAGGAATATCTTGTATAAACACAAATATCCTTAATAAGATACTAGAAAACAACAGCAGGAGAAGAGCTGAGGTGGTTGGAAAGGAGAAATGGTCTACAATGGTCTACTCATGGTGTTGCTCTGCCTCATTGTCCCTCCAGTGGAAATATCAAGCAAGGCACTGACTTGCACATAAAGCTGCAGTTGTACTAACATCTCTTTTAATTGGCACTGTGGTTTGTTTGGAGCAAGGTGACAGAGAAAGAACTGTCAATGAGACTAGAGGAATGGCCTGTGCCATGAAGTGACCTTGTTTCCAGGCAATGGAGAGGGCATTAGACCCTCTGTCTGATGTTTTGGTTGAAAATCTCCCAGCTGCATCCCCATGATTTTACATGTAGTCCTATGAAGACTGCCTCAAAATCAAGTTAATATTCATTCCCAAGTTGAATTCAAGAAACCTCTTCCTCTTTTGAAAACACTGAAGTCCAAACTGTCATTTGATATGACAGTTATTAATGTCCAAAGTGACACTAATAACCAGTGGTAACACTGTGGCTGTGTTCCTAAGTATACATATGTACCTGCCAATAACTAATGGCAATTCCAAATGTAATTTATTCTGTGTAAACTAGATTTATATATGCATTTTGGATGCCTATGGAGTACTATTTTAAAATATCATAAACCAAAATGCTTGTATTTTCTTAGGCAATGACAAATTTCCACCTGTTCTCATACCAGTAAGAGATCTGTTGGCTGCTTTTAAAAAGGTGCAAAAAAGCAAGTAAGGAAAGAAAGATAGTTTTCAGTAGACATACGTAGCCTCCACAAAATGCTATTGAAAGGCATTCCAAAGCTCACTCACTGAAAATGGCTTAACTATCTGCCTAAGAGAAAGAAATCATCGGTCACAGCCTAAATCAGTTTCCACATTAGTATGATAAATTATTGTAACATCTAACATGCAAGTCAGCAATGAATGATATGCAATTTTCCTATTTCAGTGTTTTTAACTTGTTTTTAATAAGCATGCTGATATAGGGTATAAGAAAAAGCTAACCTCCCCTCCTATTTTCTAACTAGAATACATAAATAAACAGTAAGAGAAGAGGTGTTTTTATCTCTCTTTGAGGAAAATGCTTGTAGTGTTAAATGCATGAGATGACTTTCAGTGGTTAAACTTTGCTTTTAGAGCAACTGTAAAAGTCACTGAGTATCCATCTACATAGTATCAGGATACTACTGCATTCAAATTACCTCCTGGAGATCCTTCATCATATGCCCTCGCAGAACCACTTTGTCACTCTGCAGAGTGAAGAGGTAAGACCCAGCACATCAGAAAAGACATTGGAGTTGAGCAAGGCAACTCAGCCTGCTTGTACAGAATCATAGAATCATAGAATGGTTAGGGTTGGAAGGGACCTTCAGAGGTCATCTAGTCCAACGCCCCTGCAAGGAGCAGGGAGATCTTCAGCTAGATCAGGTTGCTCAGATCCTCATCCAACCTGGCCTTGAATGTTTCCAGGGATGGGGCATCTACCACCTCTCTGGGCAACCTGTTCCAGTGTTCTACCACCCTCTTTGTAAAAAATGTTTTCCTAATATCTAATCTGAATCTATCTCACTCTATTTTGAAATAGTATATGGTATACCGACCAGTGCAATCAAGAAAAGGCAATGGGTGATAGTAGAGGATGACTTTCTTCTGAAAGGTATGGAGGCATCTATTTGCCAACGTGATGCACTCTCTAGAGAGGTGTGCTGCTTTTCAGGGGCTCATATGAGGGAAGTTACCAAGAGACAATCAAACCTCATATAGCCCATGGACTATAATCCACCCAACAAAAAGGCTAGGAGGTCTGCATGGATGGACAAAGAGCTGCTGGATCAACTAAAAACCAAAAAGGAAGCGAACAGAGGATGGAAGCAAGGACAGGTAGCCTGGGAGGAACACAGAGATTGTCTGAGCTGCTAGGGATCAGGTTAGGAAGGCCACAGCCCTGATAGAATTAAATCTGGCTAGGGACGTGAAGAGCATCAAGAAAAGCTTCTATAGGTACATTGGGGATAAAAGGAAGACCAGGGAGAATGCGGGCCCTCTCCAGAAGGAAACGGGAGATATGGTTACCTGGGACACAGAGATGACTGATGTACTTAATGACTCTTTTGCCTCAGTCTTCACTGGCGAGGGCTCTAGCCACATCGCCTAAGTCGCAGAAAGCAAAAGCAAGGACTGGGAAAAAAGAAGGACCCAGGGAGCTATAGGCCAGTCAGTCTCACCTGTGCCTAGCAAGCTCATGGAGCAGATTCTCCTGGAAACAATGCTAAGGCACATGGAAAATAAGGAGGTGATTGGTGATAGCCAACATGATTTCACTAAGGGCAAGTCAAGTGTGACAAGTTTGGTGGCCTTCTATAATGGAATTACAGCGTTAGTGGACAAGGGATGACCATTAGACGTCATCTACCTGGATATGTGCAAAGCATTTGACCCTGTCTCACACGACACCCTGTCCTGGAGAGATACAGATTTGATGGACCACTCAGTGGATAAGGAATTAGCTGGATGGCCACGCTCAACATCCAAGTGGAGAACAGTGACAAGTGGTGTTCCTCAGGGGTCAGTATTGGGCCCTACTTAACATCTTTCTCAGCGACATGGACAGTAGGATACAGTACATGCTCAAGAAGTTCAGTGATGACACCAAGCTGTGTGGTGCAGTTGACGTGATGGAGGGGAAGGATGCCATCCAGAGGGACCTTGACAGGCTGGAGAGGTGGGCCCATACAAATCTCGTGCAGTTCAACCAGGCCAAGTGCAAGGTCCTGCACATGGGCTGGGGCAATCTCAAGAACAAATACAGAGCAGCCCTGAGCAGAAGGACGTGGGAGTGCTGGTGGACGAGGAGCTCAACATGAGCCGGCAATGTGTGCTTGCACCCCAGAAAGCCAACCACATCCTGGGCTGCATCAAAAGAAGCGTGACCAGCAGGTCAAGGGAGGTGATTCTCCCCCTCAACTCGACTCTTGTGAGACTCCACCTGGAGTACTGTGTCCAGTTCTGGAGCCCCCAACATAAGAAGGACATGGACCTGTTGGAGAGAGTCCACAGGAGGGTCACGAAGATGATCAGAGGGCTGGTGCACCTCTCCTCTGAAGACAGGCTAAGAGAGTTGAGGCTGTTCAGCCTGGAGAAGAGAATGCTCAGGGGAGACCTTATAGCAGTCTTCTAGTACTTAAAGGGAGCTTATAAGACAGACAAGGAGAAAGTCTTTAGCAGGGCCTGTTATAATAGCACGAGCAGTAGTAGTTTTAAAATAGAGGGAGGTAGATTCAGACTTGGTATGAGGAAGAAATTTTTTACAATGAGGATGGTGAAACACTGGAACAGGTTTCCCAGAGAGGTGTTGATGCTTCATCTCTGGAAACGTTCAAGGCCAGGTTGGATGAGGCTCAGAGTAACCTGATCTAGTTGGTGATGTCCCTGCTTCTTGCAGGGATATTGGACTGGATGATCTTTAAAGGTCCCTTCCAACCCTAACTATTATATGGTTTTATGATTCTATATTTGTTAAGTATTTGTGAACATCATGGGTACTTATAAAATGCCATTAAATACTTAGGCAATGTTTAAATTTGTTTCCTAAATGTAACAAAGATATATTTTCATATCTAAGAAAAGGGAAAATCCTTTAATTTCAATCAAGTGAGGCACAAAGTTATCATATAATCATAGAATTATAGAATGGTTTGAGTTTGAAGGAACCTTCAAAGACCATCTACTCCAATTTACTGCCATGGACAGGGACATTTTTCAGTACGTCGGGGTTCTTAAAGACCTGTCTAACCTAATCTTGAACACTTCCATGGATAGGGCATCCACAGCTTCTTTGGGAAACTTGTTTGAGTGTCTCTCCATCCTAACTGTAAAAAATTCCTCCTCATGTCCAATCTAAACCTACCTTCTTTCAGTTTAAAACCATTGCTCCTTCTGCTCTCACTACAGGCCCTGGAAAAATATCTCTCTCTATCTTTCTTATAAGTCTCATTTACTTATTGGAAGGCTGCAGTAAGATCTTCCTGGAGCCTTATCTTCTCCAGGTTGACCAACCCCAGCTCTCTCAGTCTTTCTTCAGAGAAGAGGTATTCCAGCCCTCTGATCATTTTTGTGGCCCCCCTCTGGACCCACCCTAACAGATCCGTGTCTTTGTCATACTGTGAATGTCAGAGCTGGATGCAATAGTCCAGATGAGTTCTCACCAGAGCAGAGTAGATGGGAAGAATAGCCTTCCTCAACCTGCTGGGTACATTTCTCTTTACACAGCCCAGGATATGATTGGCTTTCTGGGCTGCAAACACACATTGCTGTTTCATGTCCAATTTTTCATCCACCAGTATCCCCAACTCATTCTTTCCGGGACTGCTCTCAATCCATTCAGCCCCAAGTCTGTATTGATACTGGAAATTACCCTGACCCAGGTGCAGGACCTTTCACTTGTTGAACTTCATGAGGTTCACATAAGCCCACATCTCAACGCCTGTCAAGATAATTATCTCCTGGATAAGGAAGAAATAGGATGAGATTTGAATGAGAGATTGAATCCTTTGGGACACTTGAAAGAGTTGAGAGCTACAAAATTATCTTCATGCAGCAAGTGTTCCATAAAGTGTTTTCTTTTGGAGTTCTGTTACTCTTACACATAAGGTCAAACGTGGAGTCTGTTGATCAGGTGCAACCTGTTCATAAGATATGAACAGAAAATTCTGAAAACTTTAGTATTACTTTAACAGGAGTATGAGGGTAAATTGGGGAGATAAAATAAATAAAACTTTGAAGTAGTCTTAATTTAAGCCAGATGTGCATATTTATCCTTTAAAAGTATTACATTTGGGGTTTTATTTTCGTTTTTTTTGTTTGTTTGTTTAAATTTCTATGTTGTTGCGTTTTAATATTAGGAGTAAATGTTTTTATATGCATTTTAATCTAATTCCAGCATCAGCCAAGTGGGATTTAAGATTAACAGACAAAACCATATAATTGCTTAGCTTGCTGACACAGCTGTAAACCTTGAGAAATCTTAAAAAATGTTTAATTTCCCAGCACATTTTTCACTCTATCAAGAGAGTCTTGGAGGGCTTTACTGTCTCATGAACAAGACACAGAAAAAGAACTGGCATCATAAGGTCAGAGTAATGTTGGTGACTCTATGACAAGTAGCATGATATTATTTGGATTTTAGATGTCAGCCTCTACTCTAAATGTATTCAAAGAGAATTCAATTTGTCTTACCAAATAGCAGGAAAAGCCACTAACATATGCATACTTCTAAAGTAGCTGCTGGTTCAATTTACTGTAAATTCCTTGGCAAGGCCTTGGTTTTTTAACGTGCAGATTAATTTTAGAATCTGTTGAATGGAAAACTATTTCACTCAGCATCTAGAGCTAGTGTAATAGTGTTGCTATTAGAAACAATTATACTTTACTTTCCTTGCAGTTATCTGAACCAAAAGTTGAAGTTCCATACTTTTTGCAGAACCTGTTGACATAAAGCTCACGTAGAGCACATGTGACACCTAAAAGTCATGAGAACCAGAACTTAGATGTAGTTCCTAATTCAAGTTAAAGGGTATAATATTTGGGTATTTTTGGTAGGATAGGCAAACATATAACCTGCTCAGCCTTTACAGTATTATTACATTCTAACATATCTTTACATTTTATGATAGGAAGCTCTTAATTATAAATAAGACCTGAAATAAATGAAGTAGCAAATGCAATATTTTCAAAATATCACTTAATTAGAATTTAATTGTAATTTCATTGTTCTGTTTTGGAAGTAAACCAAGTCTGTTTATGACTTTCCTAAAAAACCCAATTACACATTGTTACACATTGTATTAGAAATTAGCTTCATCATGTCTTTCAAACAAAACTACTCTGAAATTGACTTTTTTAAGATTTTAAGCAAATTTAAAAGATATTTATTGTTTTAATTTTTCACATTATCTCCTTTGTTGCAGAGTTAGACACCATGTTTTCTATTCCAGCATTTTCTTTATCCATACACATCCAAAACAACTAAGCTGTTTTCTGTTCTAATACTCATTAGACAAAGCACAGGGACTAGCCTTCACTATGCATTGTAAGTAGTAAAATAGCCTAGTGTTGCTCTAGTAGTTCAGCATGTTTCTGGCTGTTTCCCCCAGGATAGTAGAACTGTGGATGAACCAGAAAACCTTCACCATGCATTAGGAAAATAAAAGCACTTGTGTGTCTTTATCAATATCAAATAAGGGTGCATTTGCCTTCACAGCCAAGATTTTAATGCCCTGAAGAGAGCGTTGTTCTTAAAAATAAATGTAACTTTATATCAACACAATTCAACTTACCTAACTTGAATTTTTAGCCCAGGGCTTGCAGAGGATAAAATTCTCATGTGCTTTGAAAATAAAATTCAACTGTTGTTTTAGATGTCTGCATTGTTGACCTTTCTCAAAATTCAGGCTCCTAATTTCTGACTTCCAAAATACAAAGTACTTCAACTTGCAGAATTTTAAAATCTCTTTATTAATCTTTACTTAAAAGACAAATAAATTTCCTGCCAGCTATATAAAATTATTATTACATTGTAACATATCTTTAAGTTTTATGATAGGAAGTTCTTAATTATAAATTAATCCTGAAATAAATGAAGTAGCAAGTGCTATATCTTCAAAACATCAGTTAATTATAATTTTATTATAATTACAATTTTATTAATTGTAAATTGTAATTATAATTTTATTATAATTACAATTTAATTGTAATTTCACTTTTCTGTTTTGGAAGTAAACCAATTAAATCACCAAGTAAAACACAATTCTTTAAAGGAGAATTTTTTCTGGGCGGAAGAGTTCGTCATCTTACAGTTTGCCACTCCATTTGGATCAGCCATAGGTCTCATTTGCATCATCTCTGAATTATTCCCTAGCAGCCTTAATAGAGGCAGTAGTTCCCAGAATATGTCATAAGACGATCCCTTCAGCCTCCAGGGAGTTTTGTGAGGTAGTATAATTAGCTCAGCTTCTTGTCTTCACCACATTGACAAGGAGTCTCGGTGGTGAACTAAACATTGTCTCAAAAGTTGGATGATGTATTTACATTTGTCCATTACATTGATTATACTGAAAGTCTAAATAATGAGCTTTGACTCAACACCTACATTTTAAATGACAAAAGTTAGGCAACATGAATCCTACCCAAAGTGATTAACTGCTATGCTCTAAGCTAAATGTTCTCAAAATACGAATTGTGCCTCATCCATCATATATATAGGTGAAGTGATGTGTACAAGGTCTAGGTGTATCGTTATACTTCCCTTGCTCTGAGCTAGCCCATAGCCTTATAGTACCAATTTATCTTAGTTTAGGATAGACTTCATAATAGTTTGGCTGTATAATTTATAATTGGCTTAGAAAAATGACTAAGTGATCTTCTAAACATATGTAATTAGACACCTATGTTTACCACAGAGCCTCTTTAAAATTACTTTTTTTTTTTTTTTTTCAATTTGAACCAAAGTGGTATAACAGATTGGGCATGGAACAAGCAAAATTTTGGGGAAAGAAGCATAAATTCACTGAAAAACTAATCTAATTAAAGCAGAGTCTTAACATCCACCACCATCCACCAAAAAAAAATCCTCAACAAAAAGCAACCCCAAAATTCCTACCAACCAAAAAACCACCCACACTTCTCATTAAGGCTTTTTCCTTGCCAAGTTTCATATTCATATTTCTCAATATTTTGTCATTAAGCTTGAAAACCATAGTGATGCGTATTAAAACATGTAGCTAAGTGATTCTGTTAATAATTTAAAAAATGCATCTAAGTGTTGGAGAACAGATATTGAGTTAGCATCAGTGATAACAGCTACATTAATGTAGTGTATATTGTCATCAGTTACTGGGTTAAGGATCTGACCTAAATCCTGGAAAATTCTACGTAGTGTAGAGAATTGTACAAAGCCAAAGTGAACATAACAAGGAGCTGGTAAGAACATGTCATAAATATAAATATTAATGTTGGTCTTCTTTTACAGTATTAACAAAGTTACATGAATATTTTTAACACTTTTTTTTTCCATATGTGAGATCTTGTGAACGAGCAATATCCATTTGGTTGTATTCTTTCTGATAAAACCTGAAGCCAGAACAGCTGAAACTACGCATCATTAGGCTTGCTCAGCACTTTGATGCAAGACCTCTAGTGAAAACTTATGAAATTCAGAGCTATTAATGATCTGAATGCTATTAATGGTTCTGTGAGCTGTGATCTTCCCACTCAGAAAAGTGCTGGACCAGCTGGTAATTATTCTACAGAGATACAAAAAGGATTCTCTTTCAAAGAAAATGGACAACTCTAGACCTGGATTTTAATGGATTATTAACCTTAGTGTCTTTATCAAATTCTAGGTAATTATTTGTGCTTATTATTTTTGCTGAATTTTATAAGGATTTCAATGTATATAGATTCACTCTTAAATCATTGTACTACACAACTGCTACATTATTATATCTCAGAGGGACTAAATATACAGAAGTAGATCTGCTCCTGTTATTCCCACTCAAAAATACCAGGCTTTTTCAAGCCATGTATGAAAATGGGATTGACCCATTGCATTCTGAACACAAAAAAATAGTATAAAAACAGATGATCAGGCAGGCAAGGATGCAAAAATCACAAAAAACTTTCCCCATTAATAACTCTTCCCATCTGTTATCTGTTAGATCCTACACAATGTGTTTATTAGAATCATAGAATAGTTAGGGTTGGAAGGGACCTTTACAGGTCATCTAGTCCAACCCCCCTGCAAGGAGCAGGGACATCTTTCTTTGACTAGATCAGGTTGCTCAGAGCACCGTCCAACCTGGCCTTGAATGTTTCCAGGGACATCTACCACCTCTCTGGGCAATCTGTTCCATTATTCTACCACACTCATTGTAAAAAAAAATTTTCCTAATATCTATTCTGAATCTACCTGAATGAAAATTATTATTTTTCATTGTTTTGTATTTTAAACTTCCTTCTTAATCTTAAGCTTTTGCATTTATTTCTGTTTTCAGAATATTTTTCTTTGAGCTACTTCCAAGTTTTTTTTTTTTTTTTTTTTTTTTTTATTTTATGCTATGTACTTGCAGATATCTGTTTTATTCTTACATCCAGTTTGATCTTCTACCTTTTATCCATACATTCCTCTATTTTGTTTTATATGATAATGATCTAAGCTTAAGTATTTACTTGTGATATTATGGAAAAACTGGTTTCTTACAAATGCAGGCAAAGTAAAACCTTGTCACTCGTAGTACTTTTAGGAGTATCAGGGTATCTTTCTCTTAGGTATAATATGCATAGACATAATAGTCTATGCATATGTGTATTTGAAGTCCTTTCTGTAATTCCAGGAAGGTGTTTACACATTTTTCATCTTGGGAGGAATCCCAGAATATTCAATTCTATGTGACTGGTGAAAAGGCCTGGATGGGACTTAATGTCTATTGGTAAAGATTGCAAGGCTATTGTCTTCTTTATACTTACTGGTAATACCATCTCCTTTAAGCTGATTTGTAGGTTTCAGCATAACACAGTTTAAGATAGTCATCAGCTTTGATGCAGATAGAAGAACCATGATGTTCTGAAATTTGAATTAAATAAAATTGTTCATGTGGTTTCTAAAGTTTCTAAAGTCAAGTACATTTTTTTCAAAGTAATTTATGTTAAATTATCAAAATTGTAAAATGAGTAGTAAATAAAAGCAATATGAGCATTCAAATCCTTATTTTTTTTTTAATTTAAGAATTATTGAAGTCAGTGGGAATCACCCCATGCAGATGAATGTGATCCTTTCCTCAATTCAAATTGCACAGTATAGATTCCTTAGATGTCTTTAACACATATTTCAGAGCCAGATACTTATTTTTTTCTTTGCCAATAGGAAACAGAGCAGCTTTTGCATGGATTATTACTACTGCAACAGCCTGGGCTCTCTGGGGATACAAAGCTCGTGTGTGTGTATATAAGGTTTATATATGAAGAAATGAAGATGCTTTACTGACATTTATTAGAGGGAACAAAACAGAAATAGTAAGGAAAATTCCATGGTCTTTCTATTGCAGTGCAGTGAAATAAGATTTCTTTATCAAGGGCTGTAAATCACAGCCACATGGCCACTCTGCAGACAGGATATGAGTATCGAAATATCTAATTTGACAGTCAGTTTCTTAACTGCTGCATAACCACACTTATTCGTAGGTCCAGAAAATCTTTGTCCTACTACTTAAAAAGAAAGAGCTATTTCATATAAAGCACTGAAGAGATCTAGTATTTCACTACAAGAGGAGAAAAAAGCCGCAACAGAAACCATAAGTGTTTTGAGAGTTTGCAACTTTATCAAGCGTGGGAGTAAAGCCTGCATTAAGAAGTAAATAACCTAAGAAATAAAAACACCTGAAACATCACTTGTAAATTTTGTTTCATTTATTTCAGATAGACTGTCAAAGCACCAGCTTTCCTTGGGGAAATGCCAGAGTTACATAAACCACGAGTTCAAGAAAGAGAGACATAAATAAAAATAAAATTAATGTAAGAATATATAAATTAAGAAATGTACTTATGTTTCTGAGGATATAATGCTCTGTCAGTGACACACTTCATCAATTTATTCCTGTTTGTCATCCAGGGCAAAATAAATCTGTTTTGTTTTTTTCTTTTCCTTTTATGATTCATCTTTTTTGATAGGTAACATTACAAATAAGTGTGTCAGTCAGAGAGGGTGGCATATGTGTCTTGTTTCTTTACTGGCACTCTAAACAATTATTTGTGTTGCCCACATTTGTAAACAAGCTTTCTAAGAACTGTAGTTAGGGTAAATTAAAAACTAACTAATGAATTGAAGTAATAAAACACTGGAGTTTGTTTTTCTTTGTTTGTTTACTTTAACCAGATGTCACAAAAAAAAAAAAAAACTTGTGAAATTTCTGAAGTATCCTGGTAAAGAGGGCATGTTAAATATAGGAATCAGAAGCTGGGCATTGCTACACACTGGACAAGTATGCCGAGGCAATATCACTATATATATGGTCTTTACTAGGTATACATCACTGAGAAATAACAAAGACAGAATGCAGGTTAGATAGACTTCGACCTGATTTCATATGATTATTAATATATACATACAAACACATATAATGACTAGAATGATTATTTCTGTGATTGTGTCCTTATATCATTCTTAGAAACAGATTCAAGAATCTGCACCAATTAAAGAAATAACTAGCAACAAAATATAAAGAAATAGCTAGTATAAATAATAATTCTCATGACACGTTGTTATGAAATTAGGAATATCTGTACTATTACTCACATACAATGACCACAACAATGTTAGGGTTTTTTGCTAATGAAATCCTTGCAATACGAAACTATCTATCCCAGATTGGGAAAACAGAAATACAGTATGAACTGGCAAAAGATGCACTGTTTAACAACAAAGACAGTGGGAGATATTTCTCTAAATAGTTGTAGATTTCCACCATTTGAGAATAACTGACTAAATTAATGTAAGGAAAGAAATGCTACCTGCAAAAATTGCTACTACTCTAACATGATCATTTAGGAAGATGGTTTTGCAGCATGTTTTCTGTATTGTTGGTTTTATACAGTTGTCTAAAGAAAGAAATAAAGGATTTTATGAATACACTTTTTGAAATCATTTTTTTTGTTTGTTTTCCTTTTCCACAGGCAATACTCAAACTGATTGTATTTATTTGATTCATATTGCAATGTAAAACTTTTACAATTTAGTAACTGTACAAATCACTCTTCAAATGTTTTTACATTATTTGAACAAAATCTGAACTCATTATCAGTGTTGTAATAAAGTTCATATTTTGGCTGTTTGTCTTGTATGTAATATATTTTTCAAATATCTACAGCAGTTACTGTCTTATCTGTATTTTTTCCTTAAAACTCTTTTCATTGCTATTGTTTCTTGATAATGTTTTCATGCTTTCTCAGAAAGCCTGAATACTAATGTAAATACAAACAATTTTTATGAGTAATAAGGAGAAAGATTGTGGCTACCAATGAGCTCCCAAATATATTATTCTTATGCAGGATTTAAAATTGCAGAAGTCAAAAGGTTTTGATCATTCAAAGATATTTGCAGTTTCAACTGCACCTTTAAACATCACTTATTTCAACAATGATGTGGAAAGTATTTTAAGGTCTCCAGAAAATTAAGAAATTCTTATTTCTCTGGTTTGTTGAAACAACAAAAAAAATCAAAGTAGCCGATTATGTTGAAAAGAATAATTACAATGGCAACTGGATTAATAATCTGAAGATTTAGTTCCATTCCTGTAGATTTTGTGGTATCTCTGTAATTAAGCCATTTTGAATCCATAGCTAGAAACAGAAAAATTCTCTGATCTCATATTCTCTCACATCATGATGTAAATTGCCAGTGATTCATAATTCAATTGTAGTACTCCTTCAAGGAGAAACTGTATATATCCAAAGCTCCACATATTAAGACAGTATTTCATAAGTATAAAATGCAAATTATAGTGATTTGTTGTAAAAAAAAAAAAGTTAGTTACAAAAAAAAACCAAACCCACCCCTGAAGAATACCAAAACCATAGCTGCAATTAAAGATCAGAAATGAATGTGTTATCTCAAGTCCATTTGAAAAGTGCTGAATTTCCACAATTCAATGTTTGCTGATAGCCCTTTTTGTGGCAAAGTGTGATAAAACAGGTAACCTTAGATTTTCTAGATTCAGTGCATGCCTTCCTGTCTGATTGCCACTTAGAAACAAATGTGAACTCCCTGTTACTCTGTAACTGACTTTCAGGCTCTAGAGTCAGACTATCCAAGAATTCATGGATGGTGGACATTTCTAGAAGGTTTAACATTTTCTGCATCTGATAAAGGTAGATTATTTGCAGAATTTTATTAGTAAGGAAGATGTACAAAACATGCAGCTATATGAACCTTTCAGATGTGCTTATAATTTTCAGGTTTTTTCACAGGTCTCTCCATTAAAATGTCACTTTATAATTGCTCAGCTGTTGCAATAAGGACAGGACCCTCGTGGATGGTGAACCGGAGACCTTTATTGTCCAGCAGCATAAGTCTTTTATAAGTTTTCTAAGTTACACGCGAAGTGCACGCACCAAATCATCTAATTCGATTGGTAGCAATATACTGTCCACGCGCCTCATGCATCATTTGGATTGGTTATAGATTTTTAGTTGTCTTTACTATTTTTGCCTTTGGTATTTACTTATCTTGTTCTCATTTCTGTTTTTTGTTATTGAGCAAGTGGTGTTCAAGGACATAGCTCAAATTCTTTAAAATCAGACAGCTGTGCTACCCTCTCTGTTCCCACACTCAGCCAGGGCCCAAGTGTGAAAATCTAATCAGCTCATGATGACATACAGACTAAATTCACCAGTATTGATTCTCCACAAAATCATATATGAATTCAACTAGAATGTAACAAATCTGTCCTGAGAACTGCAATACACTTCAGTATTGTTCTAATGAGCTATTCATGCTCCTGTATCACTTCTAAGTATCATTCTCATTTATATCAGAAGGAACGTAATCTTACTGGAGACCTTGTTCCTTATTAAGATTAAACTTGAAATTATTTGTATTTTCATATCTATGTTTCCAATATTGCAATTATCTGCTTAAGGCTAACATTAAATATTAATTTCAAATTACTGTTTAAAAAGAATTTCCATAAAAATTCAATGATGAGATGAAAGTTTGAACAAAAAGGTAAGGATAATTATGTTCTTCAAAAGCAATATTTAATGAGAAGTGGCTTTATTTTTGTTAAAAAATATTCCCAAATATTGTTTGGGTTGCAGTCAGTTCATAATACTTCACCTCTGCTGCTACTTCCTCCTTATGCTCTTCCCCGGCTCCAGCTTGTGGTCTCTCCCAAAGCATACAGTCCTTCATGAACTGCTCCAATGTGAGTCCTTCCCAAGGGCTGCAGTTCTTCATAAACTACTCCAATATGGGTCCTTTCCACAGGGTGCAGTCTTTTGGGAACAGAATCTTCCAATTTGGGTCTCACATGGGCCATAGTGCCAGAAAACCTGCTCCTGCTTGTGCTCCTTTCTACGAGTTGTAGCTCCTACCAGGAGCCTGCTCCAGTGTGGTGTCTCTATGGGGTACAACTTCCTTCAGGGCACATACACCTGCTCTGGTGTGACATCCTGCATGGGCTGCAGGATGGAAATGTGCTCCAACATCATCCTCCATGGGCTGCAGGAAGACAACTGACTTCACTGTGGTCTTCTCCATGGGCTATAGAGGTGAATGGAGGACCTCCTTCCCCTCCTTCTTCTCTGACTTTGGTATGTGTAAGGCTGTTTCTTTTACATTTTCTCACTCCTCTCTCACAGCCATTGCATAGTGTTTTTTACAATTTCTTAAATATGTTATCACAAATGGTCTCGGCTTTGGCCAACAGCAGGTCTGTTTTGGAGCCAGTTGAAACTAGCTTTGTCTGACACAGGGGAAGACCTTGACATCTCCTCACAGAGGCCACCCTTGCAGCTCCTCCTTACTACATAAACCAAATACATTTTTTTTCAAGGATTATAATCAATATTATTAAGGGTTATAACCAATATCCACATGATCTTTGCTAAACAGAGGGCTAAACATAGTTTATTTTCACTAATTGCCCTCTCTTTCCATGAGAACATAATGTCTTTCCCTTAATGAATGAGTAGCAAAAAGATTTTCTATGATACTTTGTAGCAGCCACCTAAAATGTGGTTGTCATATCATAATTTCAAGCTAATTAGCATGTAACAAGAACAGAGTATTTCGTAAGTCCTTTGTAATCTCTTATAAATAGTAATCCTTGCATTAACCACGTATTTTCTCATGACCTATGACTAATTAAGTCCCCAAAGTCTTGAACAGAATGAATTTTTGTTGGCAGGAAAAAATGGAAATTTCATATACAGTTGTAATTTTACTTCTTCTTACTAGACTTACAATATTTTATAATCTGAAAGGAAAACTCCAGTCATGAGTTCAAAAAAACTACAAATATATCCAGATCCATGATATCTTTGCAGAAAACAGACAGTCCTGCAATTTAGTTTAGAAAAATGTTCTGCAAATCATGATAGATTTTATTGTATTAAAAATTATTCCAGTGATGTATCTTTTAGCTTCTAAATCAAGATTGAAAATAAGTGAATCTCATAGTTTAACAAAGACTATATTCAAGAAATAGAAAAGAGTTGCATCTATGCATGTAAAAATCTATGTTTGAACAAAATCTGTGTTTGAACTCAAAGACAGAAGGTAATGAAGTACTGACAGTAAAGGCATACTAAATCAGAAGTTAGTCATAAAAAAATGATGGCATTAGCTAGGAGTTAACCAAAAGAATGAATATCAAGAATTAAAATTATTTTGAGGGAGTTACCGTCTGAATGTTTAGATTTTCAGTTGATATTTCAGAACTATATTAAAATCATGTTTGTTGAAACATTGATTTTTAAATAAAGCTTGAAATGAATGGCATCACAAGTTAAAAGTCTCTAGAAAAACACAGAACTGCAATGTTTTGGAACTATGATAAAAGAGATGAAAGAGTCTGTTCATTTTGACACTCAGTCTTTTATTAATTTCATCATATTTTAATTCTTAAATTAGCTTCTGTATACATGGCGTATGGTCTTAGCTTGAGAAAGCCCATTCTCAAACCTAGAAGCTAAGTATTTTTACATTCAAAGTCTCATAGGGTTAGACAGACAGTTCTCACATACGTGTTTTCCCAACAGATAATGAGTTTGTGATTCTTCTGACATGGATAGGCAGGAACCCTCTAGAAAGAAGTAGACAGGAGCAAGGGAAATATAATTGTGCAGAAGGCAAAAACCTGTAACCCATCCACTTGTTTTCAAGAGCATGCAGATGCTTTATTAAAATGCATTTCATCTGACAAAACAGGGAAATGTCTGAGATTTCATGAATTTTCACTGACTTTTTTGTATGTTCCTATATCAGTCTGTCTAGGAACTGTCAGATTAGGAATTAAGTGAATTGTAAAACTGCAATCTAGCCTTCTCTGAGGTCAAGGATTTTATATTCAAATCAAGTAGAACAATGGTAATGAAAAAAAAATAAAAAAGGCTTAAGGCCTCCCCACATGCATGCATTTGAACTCCTGAGATAATTTCTTACCTAGCATACAGGGTCAGGACACTGAATAAGTTTGGGATTGTTTTTTTTTTTTTTTCCCTTTTTCCCCCTTTTGGTTTAATATGCTTAATAATACTAAAGAGAAATACATGTTGCAATAAAGGCTAAGTATAAAGAAATTGATCTGTTCGTGAGTCAATAATATACCTACAGTTGATCTCATCATCTTTATTCTGCAGAAAAATAGACTGATTCAATGCTTAATGGTTGCTACTGAAAAGTTAGCAAACATATTAGTATGAGTTCTTTCTGGAAATCTAGAGAAATTTAATAGAAAAAACAATGATTTCTTGTGACCACTTTTTTTTTTCAGCCAGTCAACATCACAAGGGGTTTCAACAATTACGCTATCTTCAGTTCTTCTGTCACAACTCTAAATGGCAAATGAAACAATGAATTTCTGCATCCATCACTCTCATTCTGTCCTTTTTCCTTCCTTGTCATAGCTCTTCTGTCATCTGCTGGGACTAGAAGAGTACATGTCTAGTCCCTAAAGTGGTTGTTTTCCCATCTAATCTCCGAAGATTAAACTCCTTTACCTAGCTGTTGTAGTTCAGCCCCGACCAGAACCAGACTATGCAGGCTCACTCACTCCCCCCACCCTCCGAGAGAACAGGGGGAGATAATAGAAGAAAAACGGCTCGAGGTTTGAGATAAGGACAGGGAGAAATCCTTAAAGTTACCATCACGGGCAAAACAGACTCAAATTGGGGAAAACTATTCATTTATTAGTAAAACACCAGGATAATGAGACAGAACAAGATAAACCTCCTCCCCACCCCTCCCTCTTCCCAAGTTTAACATTATCTCTACTACCTTCCCTCCCCGAGCGGCACGGGGGGGGAAGAGGGAATGGGGGTTGCAGTCAGTTCATCA
>JAAGAY010134260.1:0-11487 GCA_011801015.1 Ardeotis arabs
AGGGATTCATTGCCTATCAAGCCTGGAGGAAGATAAAATGTGAAAACAATTAAATGTCTTAAAGATTACAGTATTATCAACATTAAGAATGTGTATTTAAAAGATTAGCATAATTGACAATGATTTCATATTGTGTAAATTTAAAGTGTAAGGAACTGCAAGAGGCTAGAAATTGCAAACCAGTGTTATCAAAAGAAAAAGCATTCTCCTCCTGCCTATGTTCCTTTGTCAAATATGCTACATCATGACTGTTTCAGTGAAAACTTGAGATTTTGATTAAAGTAATTTCTATCAGCTGTGCCTGTTTTCCATTTAAAAAATTAACAATTTTTCACTGAAAATCAATCTTAGGCTTTCATTATTTAAAGTGAAAATTGTAGAGGCTCTTCAGAAAAAGAGCATTTTCTGATGCAGATACCTTTGGTTACCTTGGAAAGAGGGCTGGAAGTAAACTCATGGTGAAATAGCAAAGATGGGAATCGAGAGAAATGAAAGCAGCTTTGGAAAGTACGGCTGTGGAAACAAAGACAAATGAGTGTTTTAAAAAAATATTTATGCTAGGCTGATTCAAATAACATTGCAAGGCCTGTGAGTCATGGAAAGCAAGAAGATAATAGGACAAAACAGAGAACTGTCTCGGGAGATAGATAGAGCTCATACTCTCCACCGCCCTTCCCCAAGTGATGGTCCCCAGGACCTTGGGTGGCCAGCTGAGAAGGAGCCATCCCCAGTGAAGGGCAAGATGAGCAGCCTCATGATCCTCCAAAGCTGTTGTGAAACAGAACAGGCAATTAATATAGGGAATTGCACGCATATCAGCTTCTGATTTCCTTACATCTGGTTGCCATAATGAGTAAGTACTTAGGTGGCACTGCTCTGTGTCCTCAATCATCCGAGCTGTAAAGACAGTACTGAGAGAAAGAGACTTGCAGTTAAATTACTTGATCAGACTAAACACAGAAAGAACATTTAAAATTAGCGGGGTTCAAATGTCAGCTCACTTCAGAAATCAGATTTAATTTGATCTATCACTCTCTTGCACGTCTGTCGGCACCAGAAAATCACTAATTGTCAAAGAAAAAAATTGGCTGCCCTAGACTGGGACAGCAGAGCTATCAGATTTCAGGAGAGTTTTGACTTTTTTAAAGAAGAGAAAATAGGGGAAAAAAAGGAAATTAGCTTTAAAAGAGAAAATCCCATGATGGTAAGAAAAATAACTTAAATAGTATATGTTACTGATAGGGAGGAAAAATGTAAGCAGTATTATTAAGAAGGATAGTAATTATTTACATCAAATAGTAAAATGCATTCTTGTGGCTGCTGCCCATTGGTTATTCATGATTACAAACATAATATTACTAATTATTATTCTATGTAGTCATTACTACATTCATGCTTCTTTATTTTGGTCCCAATTCTGTATTTTCCTCAAGATCATCTCCCAGGGAAGGCATAGGCCAGGGTGAGAAGAACTCCTGAGAAGTGAGGCCACGTCAAAGGCTGTCACATCAGCCCCAGGTAACTTGTCCAGTTCCCAAATCCAGCTGTGAGCCCAACAAGGAGCCTTCAAATGCTTTCTAACGAAGGGGACTCAGGCAGAAAATGTGGCTGACGCGTGTCGGGTTGTCAGCAGGCTGCCTGGGGAGAGACATGCTGCCAGCAGTCAGTCAGCCCGTCAGCCAATCTGGACACATGCAGGAGATTATTTCTTTCTTTTACTTATCTGAAGCTAGCTTGTTGCACAGCCCTGAATTGCATAGTGGACAAAAGGTATGAAAGCCTCTCTTCCCCTTTCAACATGGGTAGGTCAGATATATCCTGTGGTGTCTATGCAGATGAGAAGGAAACAAAAGTGTCTGCTAGCCTGGACCCTCTTTTTTTTTTTTTTTTTCATGGCTAGGGTGCACAGAGTGATGCTGGGAGGGAGTAAACTGATGCCAGGACTGTGGTAAACAGGACAGAGGTTTAACCTCAGGCATATACCAGCCTTGGGGTAGAAGCAATCCCCTTCCCTTGTCTCTCTGAAGCATTTTTCTAACACCCCTCTTATCAAGAAGCAAAGGGAAGAAGTCACTGCTGCTAAGGTCCCCCAGATCAGAGATGTCAGGCTGAGAGGAGCAGGGTCCAACCAACTTGCGAAGAGTGCAACCAGCACAGACCGATCCAGCCCTAGGTTTTGCACAAAACCAACATATTGAATTTATTCTCCTTCCTTTCCTCTCTGCCATATGTACTTAGAAGTAGAGCAAGTAATCAATGAAAGAACAGTGGCTCTAATTACAGCCTGTTTTCTGCTTGTTCCAGGATAATACTCACACTAAGACAAATGGCAAAGCTGTAGCTTACCCACAGTCTTTAAAGAATTCATATTTTCTGACATTTAGACTAAATTTAAACTGCAATTCAGGGCAATTTGGTGCTGGTAGTTGGTTGTCTGTCCTGTAAGTCTATGGTGTGATTTTTAACCACTGTGTCGCATTATTACTATTTTGCATCTCATGGCATGGAGTTAATTTTACATTATCCAGAGTATTCATGGAGATAAGAAGAAGAGCATGGTATAGCATAAAGCAAAGCAAAAAGACATCTCTACGTTAGGCTATAAGCCTGCACACTGAGAAGATAAAAGAAAGATCAGTGACTCCAGCCTACGTTTAGGCTCCAGCAGGGGCTGATGTGAGCTGACACACTCATAAAACCTCATGCAAAGGGATGCCAAATCACCAGTGTCTGGGAGGACACAGGTAATTCGCTAGAGATCATTACTAGTTGACTGTGTTTCTCTTTTGCCTTCCATAACCACTTACAGGATGCTCACCGCGTACATTCCTAGGAAAACATGTGTTTCCCTTCCTCTTCCCCTGGTGCCTCGAGCCGTGCTTCAATATGGTGAGGGCTCCAGCAGCAGCTCTGGACATCTCCAGCTTTAGCCCTGTCCCTGGGTGCTTGTCCCCAGTCCCATGCTCCAGAGTGGTCAGACAAAGGGAACCCATCTGGGGTGAGGTATCCCCCACACCAGAGCTGGTATTTTCATTCAACATTGGTCATTTTTCCCAATCTTGTTCCTGGCAGCGTGGGGCAGAAAGGAGTCACGTATGATGCTCTTCCTGTCCAGGAAGATTACAACATGTTCAGCATATGCCCTGGATCTTTACTGGTGACTTCTAGAAACAGGAAATCTTGTAAAATATTTAACAGCCTGCATTACTGTGGGACTAGCCTGAGTTATAGCAATATAAAGATGTAACGTTGACTAAATATATTTTTCAGAGAAGGATGAATAACACAAAGTCCTGTGACTATGTGTTTACATTAAAATTCAAACTAGCAGCTTTTTTTCTGCTAACTTTCAACTAACATGCAAATAATTAAATTTTAATTGTGTCGTGTTCATGAAAAATGAAATTGCATAGCTTCTGTACCAGTACTTTCAAAGCTAATTTTCACTTTCTCCTGAGGTGAACATTTGTAGGCAAAGAGTTTGCATTTACAGAGCTGATCTGCGCAGCAACAGATAATCCAAGTGCTTTAAATGATGAGAAATTGCAGGAAAAAATTTGCCGTCGGTGAACTTGGACGGTTAAAAAATGGAACGCTTCCCTCCCCAAATCCAATATAATTAAAGAATGATTAAATTAGTAAGAATCTTGATTATCATGTTCCATAATGAGGAAATTATTCGTTTGCAGAAAAAGTTCTTCATTATAGATTATTTCTTCAGCTCTGGTATTTTCTGCCTGCACTGCAGTCAGCTGTGGTCCCACCATCCCAAAGAGCGTGCAAAGAGAAATAGTAACTACTAATTCTTATGTGACAGTATTTTTGAAGAATGAAAAAAAATTTCAGATTATTTAACAATGTATTTTATGGCCAATTCAAACGTCATAATTGTTACCTATGCCATGATCTCTGATTGCTATTTTTCTTTAATTATCAAGCTAGAGTACAATTTTCTCAAATATTGTACACTAAATCACATGGAAATGACACAAATTACAAGTACATTAGTTGAGAGGGTGGTTTATTAGCCATAAACATTCAGATTAATCACACTTTAGCTCTAAATGTTTGTCTTCTTGTGTGTTTCCATCTCCTTTATTACTATGCTTTGATAGGTTGTTTTTGGCACCTCTGGGTGTTTGTTTTTTATCGAATGGTGATTCATAATTCATGAAAATCACGATTCATAAGCCTTGAAAGATTCACAGCTTTATATAAGCATCTCAGATTTAGAGGCACATTTAAAACTAATAGAAATTATTGGCACATTATTCCCTTTTTCAGTGGAGACTTATCTCTCTTCGCTACTGCAATTTCCCTTTGATGGGAATTGTCTATCCCTACCTCTTAGCCTTTGGAATGAAAGCTACAGGGAGAGAAAACTCATAGGCTGGAACTCTCTAACTTTTTTTTCAGCTACTTATATTTCCAGCAGAAGCTCTTCTAGTTCTTTATTATCTAAATCCCTTGGCCGTACAATCACTCAAAGTTACTAGGATTTCATCTCTGACTGCAAATGAAAAAACAAGGTCAATTTAAAAAAAAACTCTAGTGGAAATATTTAATTTTTTCTTGATTGCACCAAATGTTATTTCTTAAAAAAAAAAAAAAAGAACATATTGTGAAGGACAAACTAGAAATGCAGGCAGCAGCTCATCTCTGGAGGTGATTCACTGTAGGTTGAATGGGAACTAAGAACCTGACTGTTGTGAAAGTTACTGTGTTCATGCAGCCTGATAAGGCCACAGACCTAAGAATAGGCTTCTTATAGATTAAGGAAAAGAGAAGAAATGGCCTTGTCCTTGACCATTGAAATCCTCAGAAGCAGTTACAGCTCTGGTGTGGCACCTCAGAAAGAGCTCTACTGGCAGCATGGTCAGTCCAGCAGAAAGGCAGATGCAACCCATACTGCAAGAACAGTGGTGCCTGGGAGAATGTGGATCAGTTCAGGAAAAAAAAAAAAAAAAATTACTTGCTATACTTCTCTGGGCCGTGTTAGTCCAGTAGCAGACCTCTGGAATAAGATAGATGTACAGTTTGATCAGAAACCACCAGGAGGACAGCATGAGGAACCCATGGCTGAACATATGTCACTGGTTTGGGTATTGACACTGGAGCACCGTAAAACAGGGACATTCTTCCAGAATATAACTATTGGTGACAAATGTATTGTCCTCCCTGCACAGAAGCACACAGAGGAGTCACAGAAAAAAATGTATCACAGATCTCGGGGATATTCAGTGAATGTAAGAACAGAAGAATAGAATAACAGTATTTTTTTTTCATTTATTTTGTGCCTAAAACCCCAACCAGTGTTCGTAAGAAGATTTCTTAGTTGAATAAACAATGAATCAAAATGGTATTGAGTCCTAAAAGTTAAGGATACAACTGTGTTATAAAGACTCTCCAGAAAATCGGTTTATAAGGCTCATCTCAATGCAAAGAAGCTCTTTCATTTACATGAGTGTATATGGATGCTCAGCCATTGTCTCTGGACAGATTTGTCAGGTATTAAACCAGTAACCAATGTTACACTTGGTCCTTTTTGTTCCCTTCAGGATGTGGATTTGCTGACCACTCAGTTCTGTCTGTGGGCTCTGTTCCTAAGACTTAGGGAACAAAAATTAAATATATGAGAAATTCAGTTACAATACTGATGAAAATTGAAAACTTCAGTCTCTACTGATGATAAAAATGGGAAGAGTAGAAATGAGCAGATGGTACACTACACACCGTCATTCCTGCAGAGCCTATACATATATAAAAAAATATCTCTGTCTCCATAACAAAATAAAATCTGCCATGCGTAACTCAAATATCCTCTCCTCTGAGGAATATCTGATTTGTTGATCCAGTAGAAGCAGCAGTAGGTAGAATTGGGAACCTACGTATGAGAAACAGACTGGCTTTTATTTTCAAATGTAAATGTTATTTTAAAATCATTAGGAGGATCACAATTTTCTTCTAGATTTATTCTGCAATTATTTCATGCCACCAACGAAGTGCAAGATAAAACAGTTTCAACAGCTTATCTTATGAACTTTATCTAAAGTAATTAATCATGTTCCCTATATCACTTTAATTGATATACTTCAATTGATAGAACTTGGTACGTTTAACTAATTTTCAAGTTATGAAGTCCGTGATATTTTTTAAGTTCAACTTGGCTTTGCTTATCATGGGAATGAGAAAGCTAAACTCTGTGTTAAAATGAAGCAAAAATTCTCCAGAGTAGCTACAGTTAAAGTGAGTAGGAAGTACTCCTTAGCAAATTTTCCTTTTTGTATGAATGCTGGTTGTCTAAATAAGCAGTTAGATGGCTAAAATAAACTTCAGCATGATTTGGGTTATCCATCTGAATGGAGATGGGGGTGGGGTGGAGGATGTACCCATCTTGAATTCCACACTGAGATATTAACCTTTATCGTCCCCATCACCATCAGGCACAAGGCTCCAACATTTCACTTCATCCAGGAGGTTTGCGTCTGCCACAACCTCTGGTGCCAACAGAGTGACCCCATCAGCTGCTCGTTACAGGTGCTAGGATGGATGGAGGGTGAGCCCTTCTGGGTAACTTAAGATAAGGATAGTGTTTGCTAGAAAAATCATTTCCCATACCTACTTTTAATCTTTTTCCTGATGGCTTAAAAACATGGCCCCAGTAGAAAAATGCAAATGAGTAATTTTTAAAAGTTGCTTGGCCTTTGAGCCAGGTGCATGATTTTCTATGACTGAGACACATGGTGCCAGTGCCATGAAATTCCAAAAGCCAAGGTGGACTGGTGGGGAAGGACACACACAGAGAGTACAACCAGAGATGGGAACTTAATCTGCTCATAGTTTCTACCATCAGAATTGAAGAGTTAGAGGACGAAGGCATCATAGAGGAGAGTGCCACTGAAACACTCAGTGAAGCAGAGGTTCCCAACTGAATGATCAGAGCATTACTCTAAGAATAAAGGAACACACAACATACTGGGACGTGTAAGCCTGTAAAATCCAGCCTTTCACTTCACATTTGCAGCTGGTGGCTTGGAACTCTATGACACAAAATGCTGGTAATTAATATGAATATTCATAACAAAAGTGATTGTTAGATAAGTGCAACATTGAACTCTCATATTAAAAGCAGATTTTCAAAATCTCCTCATGATATTTATGATGTCCAGAATATACTCAAACACATGCCATCACCTTTTCTTTCCAGCGACTAGGTTACCATGCAAGCATCCTTTTCAAAGCTGAGTTAACAAAGCTTTATTAAATGACATTTTAATATAGTTTCTACTTATGTCTTGTTTTGCTAAGTAGGCTTTTTTGGATATAAAGTTAAAACTTGTTCAAGCAGTTGTGAAAGATTTTATAAATGGTGTACTTTTCTACCACTAGTTTTAAAAATACAGTCTTTGTGGTAAGATGCATATTCCGCCTGTTTACAGGATAAATTATTCTACGATTCAGCAGAATAAAAACCATTTTGTCTACAAAAAAGTAATATTCAACACATTTTTTATTATAGAATGAGTACAGAAAGGACAACTGGCAGAGTAAGACCCATCTCTCTAGATTCAGTACCAGTCTTCCAAAGTAAAATGTTCAGTTTTCTGTTATCAAAATTCTTCTGTGGTCACAGATGTTCTCTCTCCTTTAATTTTACTTATTGACAAGAGACAATCATGTATTTAGTCCACTCACTTTATTATCTTGCTTCTATCATGGAAAATATGCTCATCTGAAGTAATTCTTTGTGAGTCTTACCAAAAGCTGTTTAATGAAAATAGAAATAATATAGAAACCTTACTTGACCCATCCATTTTGAATTATTTCTGATGCAAAAGATAAAGCATAACTAGCTCTGTGCTTACTATAAGCAGCTTTATTAAATCAGACAGATAAACGCCAACATTCCATGGAAATTCCAGGTGCTGTCTCAGCGTGGCTCACGTCAGAAACAGCTGAAAGGTATACAAAAGTTATGTAGGAAATCTTGTAAATGGATGTTAGGGACAGATGGAGTTACTGTACACTTAAAACACCTGGCTCTAAAGTTAAAGACTATTTTTTTTAATTGTATGCCAGTAATGATGGCATTATACCTTCTCTTCTTCTGTTCTTCAGGAGGGACACAAGTGCACAAGGTGATGGGTGACCTCAGGTTAGGGAAGCTTTAAGTAAGGGTTCAGAATCATGTAAACTTCCGTATGCTTATGGTGTGGGCTACTGATTCCAGCAGTGTCTTTATTTTACAGTCTCCTGGAAAATCCGGTTTCAACTTCATAATATGGAAAGGCAGTCAAATTAAAACCTCACAGTCAATTTTCCTCATAGAAGGCAATATGGTCTAGATAAATAGACAAACACACAGTAAAAGTTGCTGTGAGGCACAGTGGTGCTGAAGGAGCAAAACAGATAACTTTTTGCAGTGCTTTTGCCAGTACTAAGTAACAGCTTCCTATTTAGAGACCTTAATAAAGAGTCCAGGGACAGCTGGATCCTGAAGTGCAGACACAATGCAATTTTCAAAAAATATTAATAGAGTGATGTATGAAAGAATTAGAAAAAGCACAGGTTCTGTCCTCCTGATGACTTCCAAATATTTGCTTTTCACATTCTGTTATCTAGAAAAGCACCTGAACTTAGTTCAGAAAACATCTGTAAATAAAAGCCCCCAAACTAAATACCATGTACATATATGTATTTAAGCATGCAAGACGAGTACAACAGGAATAAAAGGAAATTAAAATTCAAAGCTTGGCCAAAAATTGCAGAAGCTGATAAAAGGAAGTTGCCACAGCAATGTTGTATAGATGGTCTGCCAATTGTTTCAGAAATGCTATGGCATCCTTTGAATTTTAAGAGGTTGAGAAATACTGGTTGTGAGGGCTACGTTTTATCAGGCAAAACTGTGAACTCTAAAGGTATTGAAAGCGGGCATTTGCCCAGAGTCAGACGAAAGCCAGCCATGCTACAACTGAGAAATAAGTGGTCTGCCTGCTCTTGGAGTTCCCAACTCCGACCTCCTGTGAAACTGGGCAGCCAGAGCATTTGGGAGACAGATGCTAATGGGAAGGGAACTACCACCACAGGATCATTAAACTGACATAGTAAGCCAAAAATTCGGTACTAGAGGTAGACTTTTCCTATGTAAGCCACCCACTGAAGAAATAAACTTATTTTTCATATATGTCCCATACCATACACTAAGAATATTTATCATGTATTAAGAACATTACTTACTAATTTAAAGCAAAATTGAAGAATAAATAGAACTCATCACAAATTGTATGATACATCAAAGGAAATAACTATACTCCCTTCACTCCTAAGCCATTTCTCAATAGTTATTGAACACATGCTATTCTTGGAAGAAGAAGAAAAAAACATTATATAGAATAATTCTAAGACCCCATGTGATTATTGTAAATTGCTGAGGTGAATTACTTTTAAGTATAAACCTTAAAATGCAAGGGTCTAAGAACACAACGAAGGCTTGACTTTTTCTGTATAGGATATAAAAGTTCCTCCAACACTCTTTATCTATTTTATGGTGTTAACTGCATAAATATTCTGAAATTACCATTTTTCTTACATCTTGATAATGAAAAAAATCAAAATGTGTTAGAGTCTGGATTAAAGTCAAGTAAATGTCGAAGTGTTTTTATGAAAATATCTGCTTCATTAAAAGAATCTGAAGGCACGATTTAGTTTGAAGTCTTTCAGAATTTGGAACAGTATCTGTGCATACACGTGCTATAGTACTGGGGAAGGATAACGGGTAAAGAGAAAGTTTTAAGTTTTTACAAACCTTACTAGTGCTTGAAAACATTTATAATTGTACAAAAATGAAAACATAGTATTCAGTTGCTAATGCTCTCTGAAAATAAAAGACAGTAAAAGAAAGAAAATTAGGTCAATTTACTTTGTTCTCTAAGTACAGAGTAGAAGAAAAGAGTATGGGTCCCAGTAGCTTTTCAAGTACTATAGCTCAGAAACTCAAATCTAGAGCTTCCACAGTCCACTGTCTTTATACTCGAAAGAAACAGTTGCAAGCCAAATTTTTTTTTAAATGAAAATGCAATTCATTTGGAAACAAACACATACTTCACAGTTAAAATAAAGTAGCTCAAAAGATTCAGTCAAACAGCTTTAGTCCTTATATCAATTGCCATTAGTCTTCCCACTACAGTTTGTTTTTTGTACAGCGGGTTTTAGAGGGTAATGGTGAGGAGTTGTGTTTAGCTATGATTGAAGTTTCCTGAACAGAAGGAACCCAAAAGCAGTCTCAGAAGAAACAACAGATGTGACCGTAACAGCCAGGACACTGATTTTTCACATCAGCTACTGCGCAGAAGATGATCTCATTAGCATAAGGACATCCTAAGGAATATCTCTAATCTGTTCAGTGAACTGATGAAAATAATTTCTGTAGATTTTGCTTTCCAGTGGGACACAAGAAAAATATCTACTTCAGCCTTGATTCAGCAAAGACCTATATGTTATTTCAATGGCAAGTACCTCTGAACCGTAATAAAATCTTGCTCTGATGCATATGTTGAATTTTCTTCCCAGGTAGCGTGCTGGAAGCCCAGGCATCATTCTGCTTCCAGCCTCTGATCAGACTGGGCCATCTTTTAAACTGCAGAATCAGCTTCACTTGTTCAGAGTGTATCAAAGAGTTCTCCTAATACTTTCAGAGGGCATCCTTAGACTTGAATTTTCTTGCCTCACCTTCATGCTGCTTGGTCCTGCAGAAGATACATAGTCCATCTTAAGAGCCAATAACTAGTCCGCAAATCCTATCACTGTAGATTTGGTAGTCAACAACTTTTTTGCCTCAGTCCTCACTGGTAACCCCTCTTCCCACACCACATCGGGTGGGTGTACCTCAAGATGGGGACTGGAGGAGCAAAGTCTCTCCCACTGTAAGAGAAGATCAGATTCGTGACCACCTGAGGAACCTGAATATACATGTCTATGGGACCTGATGAGGTGCATCCCAGAGTCCCGAGGGAACTGACTGATGTAGTTTTCAAGACACTCTCCATGATATTTGAAAAGTCATGGCAGCCAGGTGAAGTCCCTGCTGACTGGAAAAGGGGAAATATTGCACCTATTTTCAAAAAGGGTAAAAAGGAGGCTCCTGGAAACTACTGACCTGCCAGCCTCACCTCTGTGCCTCAGGAGATCATGGAACAGATCCTCCTAGAAGCTATGCTGAGATACGTGGAGGACAGGGAGGTAGTTAGAGACAGCCAGCATGGCTTCACCAAGGGCAAGTCTTGCCTGACAAAACTAGTCATAGAATCATAGAATCATAGAATGGTTATGGTTGGAAGGGACCTTCAAAGGTCATCTAGTCCAACCCCCCTGCAAGGAGCAGGGACATCCCCCACTAGATCAGGTTGCTCAGAGCCTCATCCAACCTGGCCTTGAATGTTTCCAGGGATGGGGCATCCACCACCTCTCTGGGCAACCTGTTCCAGTGTT
>JAAGAY010134261.1:0-63314 GCA_011801015.1 Ardeotis arabs
ATAAAAAAAAAAAAAAAAAAAAAGGTTTACGAGAAATACAGAGGAAAAGAAAACAGATGGAAAACAACAAACAAAAAAAACCCAGAAAATAGTTAAGCACGTAATTTACACTGCAATAGCTCACAGTGGATACTGAAGCCCACCTCCCTCCTGAGTAGAAAAGCCTGCCCCTCAGCACCATCTCCACTTTATACACTGAGCATGATGTCACAGGGTATGGAAGATTTGGGTAAAGTATCCCAGCTGTTGACTAATTAGTAAACTATCCCAGCTGTGTCCCCCAGCTGCAGGTGCCACCAGCTCCAGCTCCTCTCCCAGTTCAGATGAAAATTAACTCTCTCCTATCCAGAAGCAGGACAATCACATAAAGAACTTAATGTAACGTGGAAATGCAGCATAGCCAGACAAGTCATGGCCGAGAGGCCAATAAAATCCTGTTTTTTAAAATGCCTAAACAAATGTTTCCAGGAAACAAAACCATGCAAATCTTCTGGCAATGGTTTTATTAATCCATGCTGGGAAATATATATTGTTTTCCTTTGTTATTTCTCTTCTGACTGTACTGAATACTGGCTACCGCTGTGTGCAGAAAGAATTAACAAGTAATACTATAGCCTATTTAAAACACAACACACTTTGAATTGAAGGGATACTTAACCAGAAGTGTTAGTTGCATTAGATTTATTCTGAAGTAACTGATCTTTTTAATGTAGAAAATATTTTATAAATTGTTTTTCAGGACCAGCAGTTTAAATGGTCGTCTTGAAGAACTCTGTCAAAAGACCAATGTCCCAGTAACCTCTCTAATAGTCTTTGTTCTGAATGTGTCTCCTCTGGTATTAATGGTTTGAAGCAGAACTAAACTTCAGTTCACACGTTACTTGATATGTGGAGTTTTAGAATTTGGTCTAGGCGCTTTTTTCTTTTAACAAAGAAAGAAATGAAAGAAAATTATTCTTTTTTCTTTCCCTCACATTTTCTAGTATTGAACTTGTAACTGTTCTGACAATTCAAAAACTGTTGTCAAAAACACAAAATAAACCTATTTCTAGCAGAGACTTAAAAACCAAGATGTGAAATAATGGTAATGATTTATAACAGACTTTGGGAAAAGCTTTCACTGGCGTTAAAGCTACCCCACTGTTCACTGTCAGAATTTTCATACAAGACTAACAGAAAGGTAAGAAAAATGCCACTGTCCACACCACTTAACAGGTTTTGCCATCCTGCCTGCACTAAAGATTCAGTGTCATGTAAACTGTCACAGCATTTTAATACATTTCAGCAAAGAGCAAAAGGGAGATTGACTTGAATCTTACTGAGCTGACAATTAAACTTTTAAAGGTAAACATTAATCTATTTTGCATTCCCCCTCCCCAAGGCTGTACTGTACTAAAACCAGAATTCTTATGCTACTGGACATAGCAATTTAGGTACTCAGTAAACTACATGCTTATTATGCTCCAATTGCACACTCAGGAAAACCACTTCGTACACGTGTGTTTTCAGGGCCATATTAGAATGAATTTGCTTTGATTCATGATAGGAATAATAAAAATACTCTACTGACCTGGCATCACTTTCAATACATAAAGCGTTCAGGCAAAACACAGTCAATAAAACAAACCCCAAAAGCTACTCAACAAAGATATTAATGCTAAGTAATATCAGGGTGCATCAGCTAGCTATGCTTGAAGTTCTATCAAGAACAGAAATAGATTCTTGAACACGGAAGACAGCAGACTTTGAATAGCTTCATATTAAGAAGTGTTGTTTCCATTTAGTGACCTATCCATCAATCCCGCTAAATTAGGCTACTTAATCTGAAGGATCCAAATCTTTTCAGGCATCTGTGAGCGATACCAAGTGTGTTTCTCCATCAGACTACAGAGCACCAACATTACATGCTTCTTTCAGTCAAAACCTGGTAATAAAACAGAAATCCACACTCTGCATCACAATCAGTAGCCATGTAAATAATCACTTCAATGCCTTCCCTGTGATATTAATGAAGGTCTGCACTTCTGAAAGACTCCACTTCTGAAAAAGATTAATATATTAATTGCAGATGGGCAGGGGGAGATGGAGGGAAGACAGAGGATACACCCCCAGTCCAACATCAAATTATTTTCAGAATTTGACAACAGCCTTGACCTGCATAGTTCATAAGTGCTCACTCCCATGAAGGCTGTAGAATCAGAATTAGTAACTGCAGAGTTCAAGGGTGCAGTTCAGGCTTAAAGCTTAAGATGCTCTTTTTGAGCAGAAGATGTAGGCACACAGCATGCTAGACTGTATGACATCAAAGCTGTAGGCACATCTCCAGGGCCATTCACTGAAGTCAGATCCCACAGAGAAAGGAAAAACTTAGTTCTGTGTTGCCTTTGTCTCCTTTTCATCTGTCTATGAAACTGAGACACATTCCTTTAGCTCTTTCACCAACTTCCCACCTAAGAGAAGGCTTACCAAGCCAAATAGCCTCCTGTCTACCTGCAGCCATGATTTATTTTCTCCGTGAAATTAACAAAGTCAGCCAATAAATAGTGGTGACCTCTTTTACTTCAGAAATGGATGACACCCATGACAATGCCACCACTTGGTCAACAGCATGGCAGCAGAAAAGTGGCACAGCACAAAGTGCTGCTAATGCAGCTTCACCCCCACTCTGGGATAATCTAGTAATATGATGGTCCAGTTCCTCACCACTCAGCACCTCAAAGAAAGCCTGAGTCTCCCTGAAAACAGGAAGGCTCTTAGAGTTAATGGACTTCTTCCGTGATAAACATTCCTCATTCTGTTCTCAGAAAAAATATCTGACAATCATTAGCCATTTTGATTCCATTCTCTGAGATGGTAGTGAGCAATTTCAGGCCACTTACTGGATTGGTCACAAGAACAACTTGTCTGCATTTTCTGAATATAGTTTTGTAGGAAATCCCAGGAGAATTCACCAAGCAACAGACGAGAGGACAGAAAGTAATAGGGGAGTGTCACACGCTGGTCACACACCGTAGTGAGGTTTTGCTTGTATTCTCGGCAACAGAATTAAGAGTCAAAATGGAGTCAAGTGCCAGGTAACTTTATTTTCCTGACAACAAGTTTGCAAATGGAAGAGAAAGAGAGAGGGAAAGGAAAGAGGGAAAAAACTTCAGTTGCAATAGCTGCCACGACGGAGCTGCAGCATCTCTCACTCCGTGGGAAAACATTCCGTCTGATATTGGTCGTTTCTGTTCTTTTATTGAGTTGTCTCATTGCATATTCATTGTCCTTCCAAGAATCATGTAGCATATTCCAAGAGCTGGTTTGCTTAACCGCACCCCTCACCTGGCGGTGGTACGCATGCCCAATACCATCTCTGGGCCCCTCTGTTTTTCTGGCCTTGGGTCTGGACGTGTGTGCGGGGGTAAGGCTAAATTTCTTGGAATCGGCTCTGCATTCAGGTTCACAAGCAAAGAGGAAGCCCTTAGTCCTGTAGTTTAACTGGTGCTCCATTGTTATGGTGGTGATGGCAGATGGCGGTTTGATGTTCCCACAATGTTGAGACAAACATCCGACACAGTCTCTTACATGGAGGACCTGCACAGTTCTGAAATATATCAGTATTCATAAGATGTCAACCTGTTTCCTAAATCCTTTGATGGTTCAATGGTTGTGACCCTGCTGGAATATAGATCTTTCACCATTGTACACCATCGCAAGTAGCATGTCTGAGCTCTGTGTGAGCCACTGAATAGACCTCTGTAAACATCTGTCTACAGTGGTAAGAATGCATTTTAGAAATACTTAGCAAAACAGACTGACTAGATCAAGTTTAGTATAAACACTTTCTCAGTAAGGCTTTCACTTTGTAGGTATTTCCTATAATAGAGACATAAAAAAAAATTCAGGAAGATGGAACTTAACATCTTAGATGGAGCAGTCTTGAGTCCACATCAATAAAGATGTAGCTCTTCTCCCCACAGACAAATTATTCCCCCCATTTCACAGTATGCTGTCCTGTCAAAACACAAATTTACATTTTAAAATGTTTTCAGCATTAGCACTTTCATCTCTAGAAGAGACTGCAATTTCTAAGGAGTACTTGTAGCAATAAAACCCTATACTAAATCCACACACAACTCATTGACAGTGAAGAAAAAAAAAAAAAAGAAAAGGGAGATCCGTTAGGCTGTCCCCATACTGGGAAGCATTAGAGAGCATTTGGTTGTTTGATTAAGAAATGACTCAATTTGTATTCTTTGTTTTACCATTCTGTTATGATCTTTTGCTGAAAAACAAGAGCTGAATAGATGTTAAAAAAATATATATATGTATATTTCCCTCCTCATCCTCCTGTCCTTATAAAGCCTAACTGCCTGGTGTGACTCTTGCCATGTGTCACACAGCAAATAATGTGTCTCATTTACAGTACAGCTATACGTGCCTGCAGGGTCTCTCGTTTAACTGGTGATCACTAGAATGAGCAGCAGCTAGCACCTTAAGCAGCATCAGTTTTCATTTCTCTAGAGCTTAGTAGCTTCTCTATATGTAATCCAGGATGGTTTTTACAGTGCCTTAGTACAAGTGCCCAGTGGATGTTGGCCTTCTCTGCCATATGAGCACTTAGGGACATGGTTTAATGGTGGAGTCGGCAGTTAGGTTTCCGGTGGGACTCAATCTCAATCTCAAAGATCTTTTTAAACCTAAATGTTTCTATGATTCTAAGGGCAGAAAAAATCAATGGTATTACCTAACAGTTGGTAATAGTTTTTGTAGAATACAGGATGCTAATTCCCCAAAGTATGCAGTTCAGGGGCTTATGGTATGAAGAGAACTTTGTTTTCTAAAATGATGGCAGAATAAAGATTGGAGGTCACTTTGTTTGTGCATCATACCTTGTATGTGGTATCATAATCATAGCATGTGGCTATACTTGAATATTATAATTGGAGTCTAATTCTGCATCAAGCACTTGGAGCATGGGGGCAAAAACTGCAATGCTATATCCTGAAATAACTACGAAGGAGGGTGGGAGGTATGACAAAAAAAAACCCAGCAGCAACAACATGTTTTCCTGTTCACTATTAAAGTACTTGTAGAAAAATATTAATAATTAGAGGGGTTTTTTTCCAAGATATTTCCCATACAAAAGGCCTTGGTACTATCGTGCAATTAACAGCTTTCCAAATATTTCACAGAAAACCGTAGCTACCAGGGACGCCGCGGTTGTGCCGCTGAAAGGCGAGGCGGAGAGAGCCTAACAATTCGGTGTGAACACAACTGTCCTCACCAGCACGGTTACCAGAAGCCCGGCTTCAACAAGCCGCTGATCTTTGCAAAGCCCCTGGCGATCGCTGTCTAGGGAAAGAGCTACAGCTGCTCCATCAACTGAAGGGCGGCTGAGCCCTGCCGCCCCTTTCTGTAACAGAGGTTTGCAAGGGTAAAACCTGGCCAGCCGCAACGACGCTTTTCTCTAAAACACGCTGATCCCAACCCTTTCTGCCCCTTTCTCGCAGAAACCGGAGAGACTCAGCCGGGCGGGAAGGAGGAGACCGAGCGGGGCTCTGGGCACGAAGCCCCCCCAGCGCCGAGGGGAGACTTACCGGCGGTGCGAGGCCGGAGACCAGCGGTCCCCACGGCAGCTGGCTGCGCCGGGTGACCCCAGGCCAGACCCCAACGGCTCGGCGGCACCAACACAGCGTCCACACCGCGGCGGGGGCGGGGCGGAGGCGGGGCGGTCGCGGGGCGGTCGCGGCCGGCGGAGCTGCTGCGGCGGCGAGGCGGGGCGAGGCAGAGGAGGCCGCCCCGGCCCCGCTCTTGCTGCGGAACAGCCCCTGTTTACCTCTGCTCTTGCACCGGTTTCTGGAGTCAAGCCCGATCTGGGCCGCGTGTCCCCGTCCGGGAGGAAACCCCGCCTTTCCGAGCCGAGCTGCCTAGTTCAGTGATAGGCATGGGGCCACCTCTCTAGGAAGGCTGTTCCAGTGTTTGACCACCCTCTCAGTGAAAACATGCTTCCTGATGTCCAGTCTGCACCTCCCTTGGGCTTTGAACCATTCCCACACGTCCTATCACTGGATCCCAGGGGGAAGAGATCAGCACCTCCCTCTCCACTTCCCCTCCTGAGGAAGCTGGAGAGAGCAACGAGGTCACTCCTCAGCCTCCTTCTCTCCAAACTAGACAATCCCGAAGTCCTCAGGTGCGCCTTATAGTGTAAGGGAACAAACACCCTTGGAAAGAAGAGGCATTGTCTGTGTTCAGTTAACAGGAACCGAAACTGTTTTCTGATCAAAGCATGTTCATGTAGCGTTTGACGAGAATGATGTTTAACATTTAACCTAAGCTTAAAGACAGGATATCTTGGCCATCAGCGTTATCCGTTTACTCAAGGACAAATGTTCCTTTTGGAAGAACAAAGGAAAGTTGGCAAGAGAAAATAGCCCTCAGGTGACATGCGACCATATGTATTGATAAAAGGCATTAGGGTACTTCATCTGTGAGGAGCACCAGAGACCACCAAGAACCCTTGAAGAAATGAAGATGTGTGCAGAAAGGTTTGAAGAGGAGCCAAAAAAAGTGATCTAATGCCATTACACAGCCTATGTAGACTAGAATGAATATGTATCAGATAGGTGGAATATGTATAAAATTATTATATAAGTATAATGAAGGAGCCAGCTTGGTGTGTGCTTGATTTGTGGTGTATCCACCGAGCACTCAGGCTTGAAATAAAGAGCAGTATCTCTCCTGAATGTGTGTGAATTGGCTTATTGCACATTCAGCAAAAGAATCTGCTTTTCAGACAACAGTTTCTGGTGACCCAGATGGGACGGCCGTGATGCCTTGTCCAGATCAACTTGCCAGCTGCAGCAGGGGAGACACTGCTCTCCAGACTCCAGCACGCATCAGCCTCTTGATCGGGGACTCCACAAGTATTCTCCCCAGCCAAAGCAGGTAAGCAACACAATGGAGCAATGCTTGCTAAAAAGAGATATTGCCTGTTTGGTTGGTGTAATACTATTTTGCAATTGATGGGGTTTTTTTTTGTAGAAGGTAAGATATATGGGATGAGGTACCATATGTGGATTTATTCTTTACCTTAAGAAATGATCATGAGACTTGAAAGAAGTGTAAATTATTGACTTCAGACTCTAATGTAATGACGATGATGGATGACATGAAAAATCATTTGCAGTGTTGTTCTGCTTGCAACATAGGAAAAAGATGTTTAAAACTGGAGAATGAGGAGGAGAATATTTAAATGTTGATGGCTCTGGATAGAGGAAGCGTTATGGGTGGAACAGGAGGAAGCTGAAAAGAAAGAAAGTGAAAAAGAAAAATTAAAAGCTAGGAAGCAGAATGCAGCAATATTGGCAGCTGCCTTTGCTAAGGCTGAGGCTCCATCTAGAGGTCGAGGTTTCAAGAGGGGATCAGGACCAGGAAGGGGCGAGGGATAGGGAAAGGATCAGGAATTAAGATTCCATTGGAAAAAGATCAGTGTACTCTTTGCAAGGAAAACGGACACTGGAAAAATGAATATTCAAAAGGACAGCCTAATTGGGCTCCCATCCCAGCTACGACTCCAGTACCTGGGGAATTGATCGGGATTGTGGAAGACCTGATGGAGACTAAGGGTTGAGGGAATGAAATCCCCAGCTGAACCTCTGGCTGATGTTAAGCTGGAGAGTCATGTAGTTAAATTTCTAGTTGACACAGGAGCAACCTACTCTGTACTGAAGGGACACGTGAGTAAATATTCCATGACTGTGGTTGGTGCAATGGGAAAGCAGGAGGCTAGACCCTTTTTCCAAACAATTAAATGTAAAATTGGTAACAAGATGTTTGAACATGAATTTTTGTACATGCTAGAATGCCTGATACCTCTAATAGGAAGGGACTTGTTAAATAAATTAGGGGCACAGATAACCTTTGATGAAAATAAAATAGAAGTCCATAACTTTTGATGTTAATGTCCCTGAATATACAGAGAAGGAAAATAAACTGTCTGAGTTTCTAAATTGTATCAAGACCCTTGAAGGATGGTGGAAAACTCCAGATGGACACTGAGAATAATGAGAATTCTCAAATAATGAGAAAAATTATGAAAAAAAGACATGGTGCCACTCATGTGGGAGCTGAGGCTTTAATGGAAATGACAAAACCATACACAATAGGCATTAATATGCTGAAAATTTCCAAAGGTTTTACAAAAGGATATGAGACTTGTTTAAGCAATAATCCCAAAATTCAAAAGAGATACTTACCAGGAGAGGTGAAAAGAGTCTCTGTACCTGGGAGTTATGGGCAAATTGATTTTTCAGAACTATCAAAGTGTAAAAGATATAAGTATTTATTGGTAATTGTCAATACCTTTGCACCCTCAGCAAGTTCGCCAATGACACCAAGCTGTGTGGTGTCGTCGACACGCTAGAAGGGAGGGATGCCATCCAGAGGGACCTTGACAGGCTGGAGAGGTGGGCCCATGCCAACCTCATGAAGTTCAATCAGGCCAAGTGCAAGGTCCTGCACCTGGGTCGTGGCAATCCCAGGCACAAATACAGGCTGGGCGGAGAATAGATTGAGACCAGCCCTGAGGAGGACTTGGGAGTGCTGGTGGACGAGAAGCTCAACATGAGCCGGCAATGCGCCCTTGCGGCCCAGAAGGCCAACTGCATCCTGGGCTGCATCAAGAGGAGTGTGGCCAGCAGGTCGAGGGAGGTGATTCTCCCCCTCTACTCTGCTTTCGTGAGACCCCACCTGGAGTACTGCATCCAGCTCTGGAGCCCCCAACATAGGAAGGACATGGACCAGTTGGAGAGGGTCCAGAGGAGGGCCACGAAGATGATGAGAGGGCTGAAGGACCTCTCCTATGAGGACAGGCTGAGAGAGTTGGGGCTGTTCAGCCTGGAGAAGAGGAGGCTCTGGGGAGACCTGATAGCGGCCTTCCAGTACCTCAAGGGGGCCTACAAGAAAGATGGGGAGAGACTGTTCAGTACGGCCTGTTGTGACAGGACTAGGGGTAATGGTTTTAAAATAGAGGGAGGTAGATTTAGATTAGATATTAGGAAGACATTTTTCACGATGAGAGTTGTAGAATACTGGAACAGGTTGCCCAGAGAGGTGGTGGATGCCCCATCCCTGGAAATGTTCAAGGCCAGGCTGGATGAAGCTCTGAGCAACCTGATCTAGTTGAAGATGTCCCTGCTTCTTGCAGGGGGATTGGACTAGATGACCTTTGAAGAGCCCTTCCAACTCTATCCATTCTATGATTCTATGATTCTACCTTTTCAGGCTGGTCAGAGGCTTTCCTGTGTCTCACCAACAAAGCCAGGGAGGTAGTAAAAGTGCTTTAAAAAGAAATAATACCTAGATTTGGAGTCCCTGAGGGATGCTTATCAGGCATTTTGTAGCAGAAATTATCCAAGAAGTTTCAACATTTTTTGCAGACTAAATGGGATTTACACACTCTGTGGAGACCACAATCTAGTATGGAAGTGGAAAGGATGAATCAAACAATTACATGACAAATTAGAAAATTATGTCAAGAAACCTAGATGAAATGAACTGAGGCTTTGTCCTTTATGTTAGTTAGAATCAAAATAACACTGCGAACAAAGGAAAATGTTAGCCCGTTTGAGATATTATATGGGACACCTTATGTTGTAAACCTATCAAGGAAAGACAGTCAGAGGCACCTGAGCAGAGAACAGTTTCTAAAAGACTACTTAGTATCTCTGGGCAAGGTTATTAACTCTCTCCACAGGTATATTCTGGTTAAAGCTACTGTGCCTTTGGATTCACCAGTACACCTCTCCGAGTCCAGAGATTCACTATATCTACAGATGTGGAAAGACAAACCACTCACAGAGAAGTGGAAAGGACCTTATCAGGTGCTGCTGACTACAGATACCACAGTGAAGCTCCAGGGAATCAAGTCCTGGATCCATTACACTAGAATAAAAAGGATACCTTCACTTCTGTGGACCTCCACACCAAAGGGACCTTTGAAATTAAAGCTAAGTTGTATCCAGTATTGAATTTCTCAAGTAAGATTATATCTAAGAAAAATATTTTTTCTATTATATTGAATAATTATTTGTGAAACTGGTAATGAAATAGTAAACTGTTGTAGATGTTCTGATAATTTGGATGGGAAAAGGTGATTAACAGATTAGGCTACTACAATGGGGCAGAAATAAAAATCTATGGGAATTACTAGCCTGAGAAGTAACCAATAGATCCTCCTCCTGTACTGGATCTAGGAATTCAGTAGGAGAGATGTATAGTTCATGCTTGACAGGAGTTCCCACTCCTCTACAACTATTAAAGAATTATACCATGCTCAAAGCATTGGAAATAAATGTAACTTATGACAGCCTCAACAACATGGGAAAAAACAGTAGAAATAAAGAAAAACTGCTGAAATTTAAAATAGGAGAAATGCTCCCTGCCAAGAATTGTGTTGTTTTTGTAAATTGCACCTCAAAATCAAAATGTGACAATTTTGCATGATTACAACTCCCTCTGACCTGCAATAGAACAGAGACAATAAGTTATGCTTAGGCCCATAATAGATTACCTTTGGTTCTTACTTTGTGGAAGATTGACTTATACTTATGTTCCAGTAAATATAACCAGAGGCCCTTGCTCTATAGGAAGATAAGCCCCCTTACTTTTAAATAAGAAAGATTTACAATATGAATTGAAAAAAAGAAGAGATGTTCATGAGCTACCTGGTGACTGTGATTCACAAATCATTTTATGTAGTCCAAGTGAAATCCCAGCAGCTGCCATTCTAACCCCTGGAGTTGGGATAGCAATGAATTACCATGCTCTAAAACAGATTGCTTGTGCACTGGTAAAAGATCTAAACTTTACTTCACAGGCCTTGACAGCCATTGGTATTGGATAACCCAAATCCGAGAAGCTACCTTGGAAAGTCAGGCAGCTAATCGCTATTTACTATTAAGGCGCAATCATGTTTGTGAGGAGTTTAATGGAATGTGTTCTTTTAATCTCTCTGATAATTCACAGCTACTAGAAAAGAAAATACAACAATTGAGAAAGTTAGCTTCTGAAGTTTACGAAAGAGAAGGATTGGATCTCTCTTGGTTAACCTCATGGCTTCCTAATTTAGGATGGCTAAAGCAATTGTTCATAATAATCTCATTAATTGTACTAATGATCATAATCACTTGTTATCTCATTCCATGTATGCCTCTTTGTATCCCAAGGAGATATAAAGGAATGGTTTGAGGCTTAAGGATGTTAAGACACCTGAAGCCTCAAAAAGGGAGGAGATGATAGTAAGGGAGCAAACCCCCTTGGAAAGAAGAGGCATTGTCTGTGTTCAATTAACGGGACCTAAACTCCTTCTGATCAAAGCATTGTTCATGTAGCGTTTGAGAATGATGTTTAACATTTAACCTAAGCTTAAAGACAGGATATCTTGGCTATCAGCGTTATCCGTTTAATCAAGGACAAATGCTCCTTTTGGAAGAACAAAGGAAAGCTAGCGAGAGAAAATAGTCGTGAGTTGCCCTCAAGTGACACACGACCATATGTATTGATAAAAGGGGTTAGGGTACTTCATCTGTGAGGAGCACCAGAGACCACCAAGGACCCCTGAAGAAAGGAAGACACTGTTAGTATTACTCTGTCCCAAATGCAGAATCCAACATTTGTTCTTGTTCAATTTCGTGCCATTGATGATTACCCAATGCTCTAATCTAGATAGATCTAATGTAGGTGACAAAAGGAAGACTTGGGAACACGTGGGCCCACTGGCAAATGAAGCAGGAGACTTGATTACACAGGACATGGAAAAGGCTGAGGTACTGAATGCCTTCTTTGCTTCTCAATAATCTTTGACCATGGTGACCGGGAGAAGATTGCTAAAAAGCAAATGTCACTCCTGTCTTCAAAAACAACAATGAGGACAGAGCCAGGCTGGTCAGCTTCACCTCGATTTGTGGGAAGGTTATGGAACAACTAATGTTGGAAACCACTTCAGGCACATGAATGACAAGAAAGTCACCAAGAGTAGTCTGCATGCATTCACCAAACGGAAGTAATGTTTGAGCCACCTGGTAAACTTGTATGATTAAATGACAGGCCCAGTAGGTGAGGGGAGAACAGTGGCTAGTGTCTACTGGGCCTTCAGTAAGTCCTTTAGCACTATCTCCCATAAGAGCCTTCTAGCCCCTCAAGCTGTTGTCATAGGGGCTGGATGAGCAGACAATGAGGCGGATTCAAAACTGGCTGAATGGCCAGGCCCCGAGAGTGGTGATTAGCAGCGCAAAGTCTAGTTGGAGGTTGGTGACTAGCAGTGTACCCTGAAGGACAGGGGTCTGGTCCTGTTTAACATCTTCTTTAGTGGTCTGCATGATGGGACAGAGTATACGCTCAGCAAGTTTTCCAATTACGCAAAGTTGATAGGAATGGCTGATAAGCCAGTACATCGACAGGCTGGAGAAATAAGCTGACAGGAACCTCGGGAAATTCAGCAAGGTGAAGTGCAAAGTCCCACACTTGGCAAGGATCAACCTCATGCACCAGATATATGCTGGAGGCCACCCAGTTGGAAAGCAGCTTGACAGAAAAGGACTTTGGAATCTTGGTGAACACCAAGTTGAACGTGAGCCAGCGATGTACCCTTGTAGCAAAGAAGGCTACCAGTATCCTGAACTGCATTAGGCAAAGTATTGCCAAGTGGGCTGAGGAAGATGCTCCTTCCCCTCTACTCAGCACTGGTGAGGCCACACCTGGAGTACTGTGTCCAGTTCTGGGCTTCTCCGTACAAAAGAGACATGGACATACTGGACAGAGTCCAGTGAAGGGCCTGGAAGATGATTAAGGGACTGGAGCATCTCACATATGACGAAAGGCTGAGAGAGGTGTTTAGCCTGGAGAATAGAAGGCTCTGCAGACATCTCACTAGTGTGTGTAAATATTTGACAGGAGGATGCAAGGAGGACAGAGCCAGGCTCTTTTCAGCGGTGCCCAGTGACAGGACCAGAGGCAATGGGCACAAACTGAAACGCAAGAGGTTCCCTTTGAACATGAGGAAATACTTTTTCACTGCGAGGGTGGCCAAACACTGTCACAGGTTGGCCAGAGTGGTTGTGGAGTCTCGACCTCTGGAGATATTAAAAAGCCACTATCCTGGACAACTGGCTTTAGGTGGCCCTGCTTGACCAGATGACCTCCAGAGGTCCCTTCCAACCTCAGCCATTCTGTGATTCTATGATTGTGTGATTCTATGATCAGTGGAGATCATACAAAAGATAAAGTTCTATTTCTGGGTGTATTTAATACAAGAGCTCAAAGATGAGGAAATTGCTTTTGCTGTCAATCAAGTCAAGTAAAACAATATTTGGCTACATATACCCACAGACAGAAATTTTAGATATTTTGTTCTGATTTTCTCATTAGATGTATATTCTAATGTAGAACTTTACTGAAGAAACCCAGACTGTGTATTGCACGCATAATATGAAATACAGTTTGTATTCTTTTCTTACTTTTCCTGAATTAATTACAAATAATTGTTTTTTGCAGTAGAACTCAATTCTGCAACTCTTTTTGTAATGCAGGCAGACTTATCTAGCAGCTGGATGTCCACTGAGCTCTCAGAATAATTAGTAAGGGCTGCAAAAAAGGCGTTTTCAATGAGTCTCCTTTGCTTTACATTAACTTCGTTCCTAATGTCGGCTCTCAGTGCATATCAGTATTAGAATATTGTAGCAACTTTGAAGCAACCAGTTCTACCATGTTGTCACTTCCCTTTCCTCTAGTCTACTTCCTGGAGTGACTTTTCTAGCTTTTCTTACCATGCTTTTTTATTTCCTTCCTGCATCTAAATAATCATTTGTGTTTGTCTTCCACAGAGAATCAGACTTTATCAGTGAGGATCTAAAAGGAAAATGCCTTATTTCCTCCTGACCAAAACCTTTTCTGATACAGCTCAAGGACCTTAGAAAAAAGGAAATCCTGTTAACCATTTGCCAGTTTCTCTGAATCATCTCTAAAGTATCTCACTTTCTCTAAAATCCACCAAAAATCTCAATCTTTTAAGAACTCTGAACTTTGACTATAAAGCTGAAAATGTGTTCTATCCTTGAATTTAGGCTATTTTTTCCATTTGTTTTTTAAGCGTTCCCTCTCAATACAAAATAATGACTATTTCTGTAGTCATGATAACCTAGTAATAAGAGGAGATAGCGAGGTGAGCTAATATCTTTAATGGGATCAGGTAAAATTTATGCTGAAGTTTGATGCTGTTCTTTGAGACCTGAAGGAGAGGTTTGTGTGCTCACCAGCTTGCCTGGTCTTTTTACCCCTCTGTATGAAGTCAACTAATAGTTAAAAGCTATTTTCCCTTTATTTTTAGGCAATAGCAACTCTAATGATTTTTTTTTCTGGCAGAAATCTCCACAGAAAATCCTGTGTAGCAGACTTGTGTGCATTGCGCACACATATATAATGGAATAGAGCTTTAAGAGAACAGTATTTTACAAAACAGGATCAGTATATATTATTCATTATGAAGCTAATACTAGCCAGGCAAATATTTTTACTTATGCACTGGAAAAAAGAAAAATGGCCGTTGTATTTTAAAGGATCTTGTAACTTTTCCCTTTCCGCCCCTTTTTGCCCAAGTTAGCTGCTGATCTCTGCAAGACTGGTGATACTCACTGAAACTTCCCTTGAGGACTACTGCACAATCAGACAGATGCAGATGACGGCTGTGTTGTAAAATCTTTACTTTCCAATGTCATTGAAAAAAGAGTGCTGAAGCACAAGACTGTACAATAAATTCTTGCTACTTACCTCACAAACAAAATCAAATGACAGCTGAGAAGTTTGGACTTTCAACTTTTCTGCTATGCTCCACTATTCATACTGAATTGAAATTGCTAGCTGCTCATCTCTGAGATTTTGGGAATAGCCTGTGTAATCCCCACTGAAGCCTATTGCGCAGGCTCAGTACACTTTCTGGAGGTGAGTTGCAGAACAAGCTGTGTGCTAATAAGTATATATGTTAATATCTACTGTCCATGCTTAGCACAAGAGGGAAGTAAGACTCAAAGAGATTTTACCAAGGGCTATAAAATACTTGTAGAGGTAGATCCCACTATCTACAATTAAGACACACCTTGTTCCTGTGACAAATGCATTTGAATGTGCAAGTTTAGATGAGAGTGTTTAAAAATATGGTTACCTGTGTAAAATGTACTGTCGCAGAATGCCTGAATAGCCTCACTTACCCAAGAAATCTAGGCAGTGTCAGTGGATTAAATTTAGGGTTTTACTGTACCTATTGGTTTGATCCAGCTTTTAAACATTTCAAAGGAAATCGGAGTTTGTTGAAGTGATGTTATAAACAGTGTTACTGAAACACTCATCCAAAATGCCTAATTAACTAAATTATAATTGCCATTTTGTAAAGATGCCATTGATCTTTATGATGGTGGATAGAATGAGCTAATTATAAGCAGAAAACAGTTACTGAAAGTGCTGTGACCATGATCTGTTTGTGCGGGTAACAGTACTTACCTTGATAATCCCAGCAACTCGAAAAATACTACTTGTCACAGACAGAACTTGGTCAATTCACAGACTTTAAATCACATGAAATTTGAAGAGGTTCCTTGATTTATTAATTACATAATAAACCAGCAGCCAGTGAACTATTCCTGCAGGATCAATATTAGCAAGCATCTAATACTAGACACTAACAAAATGCAGATCTACATCTAATTTCTAAACAACTTCTATAGCTAATTCTAAAAAGTTCCAACCCAGATACACACATACACATATACTTTCAAAATTACATGCTTCCCTTCCTCCACAGAACATGGATTACCAGCACACAAACACTCTTCTGGGAGCATGGGTTCCCCTACTCTCACAAGCATGCTGTTGGAGGTGTGGGTGATCTAGCTTTATGTGTACCCATGTGTTCCCCACAATCTGCTAATCTGCATGCCAGTAAGAGAACATCCCACAATGTCACATGCGTTCACACGAGGTGTGAGTCCCTACTTGGTGCATCCTATAGTATAGTAACCAGATGCAGTAATCATGGCAACAGACAGGGAGGAAGCTTAGCAGAGGTTATGCTGTTAGTGGGATAGTTTCAAGCACTGCTAAAACTGGATTTTAACTGACTGGTCCTTTCTACTCAAAGGTCTATCCCCATTATTACAAACCTTCATGCTTCTTTTGTACTTCTTTATGAGATGACCCCTTCTTTGGTCAAAAAGTCTCTTGGCAATTCTCTGGCTAGTGTTCAGTCTGGTTGATAGTTATCTTCCAGTTTAGCCTTATCAATTTGAGGCAAACGGCCTTTCAGACTGCTTGTCTCATTCACCTATGCTATTTCCACCTACATTCTCATTGATCAGCTGTTATTTTGCCAGTGGTGGGTTACGTGACTGCTCAAGCATGTGCAGTATATGATGTCTGTTATATCAGAATAAATATATAATTTTATTATATTTACTTAGCCCTTAATAAGTAAAAGTAGAAAATCTGTGTAATTTTAGAACATTTTTTTTTCCCGGAATCTACAATGAAACAGATTTAGGCTGCACCTCGAATATTGTGTTCAGTTTCAGGCCCCTCAATACAAGAAGGACGTTTAGATGCTGGAGTGCATCCACAGACAGGCAACAAAGCTGGTGGGGGGTCTGGAGAGCAAGTCTTATGAGGAGCGGCTGAGGGAACTGGGATTGTTTAGTCTAGAGAAGGGGAGTCTGAGGGGAGACCTCATTGCTCTCTACAACTACCTGAAAGGAGGTTGTAGGGAGGGGAGTGTTATATCTCCCAAATAACTTGTAAAAGGACAAGTGGAAGTGGCCTCAAGTTGTGGCAGGGGAGGTTTAGGTTGGATATTAGGAAACACTTCTTTACTTGAAGAGCCATCAGGCACTGGAACAGGCTGCCCAAGGAAGTGGTGTAGTCACCATCCCTGGAGGTGTTCAAAGAACATGTAGACATGGCACTTCAGGACATGGTTTAGTAGGCATGGTGGTGTTAGGTTAACGGTTGGACTTGATGATCTTGGAGGTCTTTTCCAGCCTTAAAGATTCTATGATCATGAAATAAGAAGTTCATCTTCACACACACAAAGGAGCATAGAGGGACAATAAGAGTCAGGAGACCCCTATAACTGAAGTAGAAAAAGTGTAGCACTCTGATCTGACTCCTTCTAGGGCTGTCACAGGAGGACAATCAGCTCCATTCTCTGTGTGGTGAAAGCTATCAAGATGAGTCCACTGGATAGGCTCTCTGATCCTCCTTGCAGACCAAGGATGGTTACTGCCTATGGGATGCTGGGCAAGCGCATCTTGGGATTCTGCAAGACATTTTATAAGATGTTTTGAAGAGGAACCAAAGACAGAGAAAGGGAGAGATCAAGGTGTTTTAGCATTGAACAAGTGTGAGAAGACAGAGGGATGAAGGTATTTAAGGGACTGGTTGTGTGTAAACGGATTGATGGTCAGTATGCTCTTCTTGCCATGCCCTGCACCTAATCACTTCAGTCTCTCCTGTCTTCTTATTAAAATCCCTATCTGTTTTCCTGAGTGAAAGGCTCTGTATTCTATATAGAAGTGTGTATATGGAGGTCAAAGTGCTAGCAACTGGAGTCAGATCACAGCTCACAGAGGCCTGTCTGTCAGTGGTGCCAGCAGTGGGAGAGACCAGAGCAAGTACAGTATGTGACACTGGCAAATATCAAGCTAGACTAGCTGGCAAGTAGGATAAGTGGTTTGGAAGTCAGGAATCAAAGCAACCATATGTCTGGGCTGTATACTGGAGATACCAGAGGATGTGTGAGTTGGCTACTGGAGGGATCAGGAGGTTCAAGCCAGCTACTGAAGAGACCATAGGGTCTGGGGTTGGAACGAGAGGCCTGTTTGCACGTGTGTGTCTCAATGCATGAGGTTAATGCAGGAATTAGCTACAGAAGGAATGAGGTGGTCCAGTCCAACTACTGAAGAGACCATAAGGTCTAGGGGTCAACTATGAGACACATTTGCCTGTGTGTGTTTATGCATGAGGCAACAGGAGACAGCAGGATCCAAGGGCTAGCCAGTGGGTAGACTGAGTGCCTAAGCTCAGTTACTGGTGGGATCCATAGCATATGTGTCTGTGCAAGTGTTAGTGCATGCAGGAGGGTCTGAGCACCAGCAACAGAAATGTGGCTGCAGGCTTCAGGGGTCTGTATGCGCAGTTGTCAGCCAGCTGGGGAGATCAAGGGTTCAGGGCCAGCTTCTTGGTAATCTGAGTGTTGGAAGGCGAGTTGCTTGGGAAGCTGTAGAGTGTGTGTGGGTGCCATTATGCACGTGAGCGTGCAAAGTATCTTGAAGGCCAGGAAGTCCAAGGCCAGTTATTGGAGAGACTGTGTCTATGACCAGTTACTGGAGGGTCCCTTGTGTGCCTCTGTATGTGCGTTGAGGGAGAGGCTGGGGGTCTGTGAGTGGGAGGTCTGAGTACCAGCAACTGGGGCAAGGTTGCTGGCCTCAGGGGGTCAGTTGTCCAGGTGCCAGCAGACGGGGAGTCTGAGGTCCAGAGCCAGTTAATGTACAGACTGTCTAAAGCCAGTTGCCAGAGGGATCCACATTGTATATGGGTATATATTTTCTATTAACAGACCTGCATCCTGATCAGCCATGGAGGGCAACAGTATGAGGCTGTTGGTGCTGTTGTGTTTATGTGAGTGCTGCTTTTTCTGTATATGTTGATCTGTGTGTCTGGCCATCTGTTTGGGTATATGTGTGTTGTATAGAATCATAGAATCATAGACTAGTTTGGGTTGGAAGGGATCTTTAAAAGTCATCTAGTCCAACCCCCCTGCAAGGAACAGGGACATCTTCAACTAGAGCAGGTTGCTCAGAGCCTCATCCAACCTGGTCTTAAATGTTTCCAGGGCTGGGGCATCTACCACCTCTCTGGGCAACCTGTTCCAGTGTCCCATCACTCTCTTTGTAAAAAATTTTTTCCTGATGTCTAGTCTGAATCTACCTCCTTTTATTTTAAAACCACTACCCCTAGTCCTGTCAGAACAGGCCCTGCTGAAGAGTTTCTCCCCATCTTTCCTGTAAGCCCCCTTTAGGTACTGGAAGACCACTATAAGGTCTCCCCAGAGCCTTCTCTTCTCCAGGCTGAACAGCCCCAACTCTCTCAGCCTGTCCTCATATGAGAGGTGCTCCAGCCCCTTGATAATTTTCGTGGCCCTCCCCTGGACTCGTTCCAACAGGTCCACATCCTTCTTATGTTGGGGGCTCTAAAGCTGGACACAGTACTCCAGGTGGGGTCTCACCCGAGAAGAGTAGAGGGGAGAATCGCCTCCCTTGACCTGCTGGCCACACTTTTTTTGATGCAGCCCAAAATGCGGTTGGCCTTCTGGGCTGCAAGGGCACATTGCCAGCTCATGTTGACCTTCATGTCCACCAGCACTCCCAAGTCCTTCTCCTCAGGGCTGGTCTTGATCCATTTTCTGCCCAGCCTGTACTTGTGCCTGGGATTGTCCCGACCCATGTGCAGGACTTGCACTTGGCCTTCATGAGGCCCACCTCTCCAGCCTGTCAAGGTCCCTCTGGATGGCATCCCTTCCCTCCAGCATGTTGATTGCACCACACAGCTATATATCTATATATCTATATATATGTGTGTGTGCGCGCGCACATGCACATGTCTATCAGAAATACATGTGCAGACTCACTACTGGTGCAACATGGGACAAGGACCTACTTCAACCTTGCCACTGTGGGGCTACTGGATTTGGCAATTTCTGACTGAAATGTTAATTCATTAAAATAGCACAAATCTTACTGTGAACAGCTTAAAATCCACAGGCTACTTTGCCAAAGGAAGGACTCTAAAGCTAGCCTGTTCTTATTTAAAAATTAGAATCAGTGATTTTGAGAGCGTGTAGAAACAATCAGAATGGTGTTAACACTTTGAGGAGATGAGATGTTGTTATTTGCAAACACAGAGCAAATTGATTTGTCTGTTTTGGTTTAAGCTTTTGTTGCCTTTCCAGTAGAACTGCATTTAGTCCTGGCCATAATTTTGACCAGAGATAGACTAATTTAAGCTTAAAAATTCAGAACAGTACAATAAATCCTATGTCAGATTTTATATTCTACTAAAATTTGAACTTATCCATATTTCTGCTTGTTTTTGCTGAAGTAGCTAATAACTAGCATTGAGCTAGTTATTAGCGACTTCTCTACCTCCAGATACATGATGTAGAAAGCTGAGAGCTACAAAGCTTTGCAATGCCCCTCAGCATGTGAGAAGAGCCTGAAGCAGATGTGAAGGGGAAAGAATATAAAAGCTTTTAGTGGTGTGTTCAGTCCACCAGCACTGTTTCAAAAAATTAACACACAGCTGGGATTTGAAACTTAGCTATAATTTAACTGTTTTTGTAAGAGATCAGTGCTCATGTGGAGTGTTATCTAAAACCTCTTGGACTGTTCAGTCTTTACCTTGCTTGGGTCTACTGTGCTGACCACAACTTTGTATTTGTTTGTGTTTCTAAGCAATGGCCAGCACTAAATTCTCTCATCTTCTATGTGCCAGATGTGTAGTGTACATAATTTTGCAAAAACCTGTGATCTATTTCAGTATGATGTACATTTTGGCTCATTAAACTAAGAAGCCATTAAATCTGACCTATCAGAATCCTTATCAATAGCTTTCAATGCTGATTTACGAGTTTAATTTTTCCAACAGAAGTGGCTATTTATGGCTTCTCTATCCTTTGTGTATCAACAAAGGTGACAAGGGATGACACCACCTCCAACATTGATTTAATCAACTATTAGCTAATTAGCTATTGCATGGCCATACCACAAAACCAGTTCTATCTAATTTTGCCATTGCAGCATCTTATTTGCTAGCATATGGTTCAGTCATCTGCACTATCTTTTAAAATCTCTTCGAATCCATACTTAGAAAATAATGTTTATTTAACTCCATTAAATATTTAATTCCATTACAATATAAATAAATTTAGAAGAAGTTACTTTTTTACCCCGTGCCTCCTATCTGTTGTAGAAAGCAATGTCAGGTATGGAAACATCCTAATAGCAGGATGAGAGTAGAAGTGGTAATTTTCACTGAGATCTTTCAGGGAGAATTGATTAACCCAATACAAGACAGCTTAGGTTAAGTTTCCTTGGTTTCTGTGTAGGAAATCAAGCTGGCTGGCATTAGTGATTACCACATCTTCAAAAAGCATTGCATAGTAGAACAAAACCCCAAAAGATTGCTTGAATCTTTTTGTCAAAAGAATGGTATTTTAATGAGATGCTATATATCATCATATATGTGAAGTTTAAATTATAGTGTTGTTATAATGACAACAGCTCTCTATATATCTTGACAAAATATGGACCTTTCTGTTCTAAGGATGGAAATATTGGCTTATAAAGTCAACAGAAATTCTGACATTGACTGCAGTGGGGCTAGAACTATACAAAAAATGTCATAGTTGTCAGAGAGACTCAGGAGATCTACAACTTCTGTTGCTGCTTTTAATGATTTGCATTTTATAAATTACAAGGATTATCAGCAGCACACTATTGTCTATTTTAACTTTGATTTGGGAGCAGAAATACAAACTTCTCAGAAGTTTTGTATGGAAAGTCTTCTCTAAGTGTACTAAATAAATGATTCTCTATATCACTTGCCAAAACAGTGTGATTCCACCAAAGTGACACAATTTATTGCCAAACTTCTCATTATAATATACTATTAAAACATTTCTGTAAAGACACATTAGCAGAACAACTTGACTCATTTAAAAATATGTGCAGTAAGTTGACACCTTTGGAAAGTACACACAAAAATCTCCAAACAACAGCACTCGAAAGAGTGACAATTTAAGGCACATGATTATTTTGCAACTTTTGTTACATAAATAGACCATATATTAGTAAAACATAATTTCATATATTTCAGTAGCTAGCTTCACAGCTCAGAGAGACAGAATTCATCTGAATGCAGGCCACACATTTTTTTTTTAACGTTGCTAGGTCATAGTGCAGCATCATAAACATTGTTAAAAAGAACCTTATCCATGGAGCAAAATGTGTAGAAAAGATATCAAATATTTCTACATTTCATTTTTTTACATCAAGGTAGGCCATAGTTATTTGTTCGATAAATAGCAACTGTGGAATTACCAACTTGCCTTTCTTGGACAGATCATGCACAAAAAAATTAAGAGACTGAGTTTTCAGCCACTGAACTGGCCTCACCAGAGGTGAACTGATTTACCAACTAATCATTCCAATCTAATTCACGTGGGTAAAAAAGAAGCTGATACATACAGCCAGATACTCAGCAGCTCTAAATCTGTGTTCCTGTGATGAAAATTAGTGGTGCTTGACTGATTGAAGTATGCTGAAGAAGCAACCAAGCACTTGCACCCACAGGCCATGTACTGAAATGTAAAACTACATAGAAAGAGTATGGGGAAAAAAAAAAAAGGAGAGAGAGATTATGAACTCTTACAACCTGCTTTTTATATATACCCTGGTAGATATTTGGAGCAAATATAAGGAATTATAATCTGCTATATTATAGCTAAGAATACGTTCTTAATATAGAAATTGGAGACACTAAGCTTTTTTTCCATCATATTTTGAATTGAGAAACTATGCCAAACAAAACTTTGCTGTAGAGGCAATTATGCTAGAAAACATCTTCCAGAGGCATAAGAGCTTCAGAAATTATGCAAGCTATTCCAGGGAAAGGTCTGTTTGCTATCAGCATTGTCCATTTTATCCTTCATCTGTTCAACTATGGTGGCGCAACATACAGACAAACACCTAGGCCTCTGAAAGTAAATGGAGAGTTAAGCCCTTTGTATATATTGTCCTTCCATTTCTTCTGTTGTTAAAACTGGCATAATATTCCTCTCTGTTTTGCAAAAACTACTACAGCCTATAGCCCTCTCAAAAGCATACAGAATCCTTCTGACTTTTCACAGAGACCACTGTATTTGTAAACACTGTAGTGTCTATTGATCCTCTCATGTCTAACATAAAAGCATACAAGAACATTAGAATCTGATATCCTATGATTTTCAAAATTGCATACTCTTGTGCGTGCAACACTTATCTGGTGAAAACTCCCATCTGCTGATGACAGTTTACAAATGTTTTCTTGAGGTAGCCTGTACACAAATAGATTAGGAATGCTCCAACAAACATGCAGAAAACACAGTCCACAGTGCAGTTCTTCTTCCAACTGCCACACAGCAATGACCTCTATACAACAGCTATAAGAAATGAAAGTTTTGTTTCAAAGCCAACGTCTGACAAGCATCTTGCCAAATTTGGTCTTGGTATTTCAGCATTATGCTATGAGACTGGAGGTTAGATTTTGGCACGTAGCACTTCACCTGTGCTAATATTTGGGGTCAGTCATGGTCCTGTTATATATCTATACCAATGACTAAAGTACTTGTTCCAATTATAATATCTGGAACAGCACTAATATGCTCTACTTCACCAAAATAGTATGTTCATATGTCCTCAGTTCACAAAAATTCACAAAAATTTACATTATTGAATTATAAAATTAGCATCCCTACTGGTGACAGCCTTATGTCTCATGACCCTTATTAACAAGATGAGCTCTGGGTGATGAAGCTTTCCCATCAGGGACTCTGATTTGAATCAGTGCCCAAGATGACTGCAAACAGGCAGCTGCTTATGGGCTGATATCAAAAGAACCAGTACCCTGAATCTAGTCTCTAAAGGCATATGTTATGTATCTATCTAGGTTTGTACATGACATTTGCCAGCACATCTCTGCAATTTGCACTAGCCTAACAGGCAGTTTTAGCAAAGAGGAGAAAGATAGGAAAAAGATATGGGCACGAATTTTCACACATTGCTCCACTCTTTTTGGATGTCTGGGTAAATATCACATTTAATATCTGACACAGAATCACCTAGAATTCATTCAAAATCTGGGTAGATAGAGTGAAACAACCACTAATATCTGTAGTTGGAGTAAAATTTACCTAATAAAGGCTCTGTTGGATACAGCCTTAAGCAATTCAGATACCTCCGTGAAAGTGACTTATTTCATTTACAAATGGTTTATGCTGATATCAAATAGAAATAAGGTACACATTAGGGTCACAGAAGTGGCTAAGCACTTGCCTTCTACTGATGTCACAGAACCGTTGCAACTTATACCACTGAAGATTTTCAAGTTGTCATTTTTATTTAGTCTTTGTCTGAGTTGGCTTTCACTGATGTCTCTAGCTGTCTTGAAGGTGATGTAGATAGGTGTCTAGTGCAATCTTAACTACTATCATTTAATAGAAAACTGGGGACAAAAAAATAAAGGAAGTTCCTAACACAAACAGCTATATACATACACAGTAGCCAAACTACCTCTGTACAATACTTTGAACTATCAACATCCTGAGTCATTGTGGCACTTAAACCATGCGGCAAAACACAGGGTAGCATCTGAGAGACAATTGTCCTGATCAGCTATTGAAAGTGATATATAAATTAACAAGATAATCTAACAGAGTATTTGGAAAGTGTCTTCCAAAGTAGCAGGGAAAATTACAAATATTTACACTTCTGTCTGACTGAGGCTATTTAAAATAGAGCAGCTTAATTAAGAATATGAAATGAGTTGCTTGTGACCACACAAACTAAAATTCTGAGCTAATTCTGGATGTTCTTCCATTCCACTGCTACTGAGTAGAAGAAATGAAGGTGAAGGAAGGAAGTGGCCTTCCTGGAGTTCTTGGTTAAATTTCAAAATGCCAGGACTTTCCTCTCCCCGGAAAGTTTTCCACCAGAGTCAATATCCCACAATTACTCAATAACACAAATATTCAAGAGCAGAAAAATATTTTTCTTTAACTTGCACTTATAAAAGGCACTGATCCATTTCAATCAGAGTAGACTTAGCAGGCAAGAGACTAACCATTGGCTTTTCCTACATTAATTTAATACGTTATAAATATTGAATTCCATTACTGAAGCAGCAAATGCAGCCTATTTAAATTGATGGCATAATGGCATAATGAACCATTTCCATGTAAAAAAAAAACCAACAAGGATTTACCATTTGAAAAGATTCTTCGTTTAGCCCTCCAAAAATAATATTGATTTTTGTAACAGTCTACATGAAAAAATAAGAAGGAGTCATATTTCCCCTTCACTCTGCACCCTTTCGTTATGGATGAGAACTGAAAAATGTGAGTGCAGCAGAAAAGCTCCAGTGTTTCTGACATCATGGGACCCCACTCCCTTTCCATCTGAAACAATTCTAGAGCAGATCCCATGAACCAATATGTTGCTCTTTATTTTTACAGAAGTCCTTTGTTCAACTTATTCTCTCTCATCTTCTCCTTTCAAGTAAGTCCTGGCTCACAACTGTGTTTCCTCTTGTTCCAAAGAATGTGGAGGGATATGGCAAGATGCTGGAAGCGATGCTAACTTCTGAAGCTTAGGGTGGTGCAGAGATTTTGGCCTGTGAAAAGAACGTCGGCTTTGTACACGTCTGGCTGCAGCAGATCTGTAATTTCCTTGTACATCAAGCAACATCTTCTTCTCTTGGGGCTCCTTCATATAAGAGTCTTCCAGCCCTTCGAATGTAAGTAGAGAATTCTCTTCTCTTGAATTCTCTGACTTGTAGCTAACTTCAGAACAGTAACCTGAGTTTACTGTCTCTTTGTTATTTGTATCTGTACTTGATTCCCAGAAGAGATCAGGTACATTTTGGTCACAAGAAGCTATATACTCAGAGACAGTAGAAAGAGATATATTCCCTCTGTTTTCCAATGAAGAATAGTTTTCTGTCCAAGGCATTTGAAGACAAGGTGGGAAGAAGTGGAGGGGAGTCAGTGAAAAACTTTGGTCTTGGTTTAGTTGGTCATCTGAAGAGGAGTATTCTGTCATTTCAACATCATGGTCCATATCACCTAGAGAACACAATTAAATAGAAACATTTGTAATACACACTTTCTATACTAGTATGCTGGCTACTGGGCTTTGCTTTTGGCTATTTTTATGAAAGTCTTAGGAAAGTGAGTGGTTTAAGATGGCTTTTTTTTTTTTTTTGCTAGGGAACTGTACACCATCCCAGTTTCTATCTTGGACAACCTAAAGTGAGTTTATTAAACTTCTTATCCTTGCTGAGTATCAGGCAAAACTTAGTTCAGTGTTTGTGATGAGCAACTGCCTGTATCAGATATTTAGGAGGTGGAGCCATCATCTGGTCATCAAGGTGTATCTTTATCTTGAAACATTTAGTCCTGATGCTCAGCAAGGAAATCTTTTTCAGAAACTTTTGGAAGAAATTGTGCTCTTTCAATTAAGTAGCAGAGAGTATCACCAGGGAATCAAGGTCTTATTGACTGGAGCCTATGACCAGTTTTCTGTATACTTTACACTATGTAGATAAATGACACATTTCCACCTTTGGCTTAAAAATCTTTTAATTGAAATTGCACTATCATTCTCCTATTAGGGCAATTTTGTTACGGAGATAATTCAGAGGACTGTTTCAGAGAGCAATCAAGGCCTAAGCTTATTAGGTTGGGAAATCTAACTTCCCAAAACTGTTCTTAAGAAACACAGCAGTCAAACCCCAGTGATTTTGAAAGACATTGTGCTGGTTTTGGCTGAGACAGAGTTAATTTTCTTCACAGTAGCTAGTATGGGGCTGTGTTTTGGATAATACAGAGATGTTGTCATTACTGCTGAGCAGTGCTTACACAGAGTCAAGGCCTTTTCTGCTTCTCACATCACCCCACCAGCGAGTAGGCTGGAGGTGCACAAGAAGCCGGCAGGGGATACAGCTGGGACCGCTGACTCCAGCTGACCAAAGGGATATTCCACACCATATGACATCATGCTCAGCATATAAAGCTGGGGGAAGAAGAAGGAAGAGGAAGGATATTTGGAGTGTTGGTGTTTGTCTTCCCAAGTAACCGTTATGCATGACGGAGCCCTGCTTCCCTGGAGATGGCTAAACACCTGCCTGCCAATGGGAAGTAGTGAATGAATTCCTTGTTTTGCTTTATTTGTGTGCACAGCTTTTGCTTTACCTATTAAGCTGTTTTTATCGCAACCTATGAGTTTTCTCACTTTTACCCTTCCGATTCTCTCCTCCATCCCACTGCTGGGGAGTGAGTAAGCGGCTGTGTGGCACATAGTTGTTGGCTTTGGTTAAATTATGACAGATACCTTCACAAGAACTTACACATACCAGTTTCTAATAATAAAGTCAGTTATAAATAAGGTGATAGAATGAAGGAAAAGAACAAAGGTTAGCAAGAAAATGTTCAGCAAGTCATATGCCAGTATTTTATAGCAGTGTTCTCAGTGGGGAAAAAAAGTGAAGAGAATTTCCATGTGTCAAGGAGAAGTTTTCCTTTTGGAATGCTGCTCATTGTTCAAGTTTTTAATTGAGATATTGGAATTTAATTCACAGTTCTTTAATTAATCCGGTGTTCATTTTTAAACATAATTTTAAAAGTAACCAAAGATACATTAATAGGGAACTGAGTACTAGAACCAACCACAGATCTACAGGCCACTCCAGTAAAGAAAGTGATGTGCTTCCTGTAGTTACACTTGAACTAACACATCTTCTGCAGGGACAGAAGCTAGAACAGAAGAAAAATTGAACTTCCTTTTCTATTTATTTTCAAAAAGTTATGAAGTTCTTCTCAAATCAAAATTACCAGCATTCACTCTTATCCTGAGGTTTTTGTATGGACAAAGTTTCCTCAACTAACTGCAGAAATAGATTCAATTTACCACAATCTTTTATTTGTTGATGCAGAGCATACTAGGTCATGCATTTGTGATCATGGATTCCATAAAAGTGAATTAATGATGAAACAGACTATTGCATTTCATTGCATAATCCCCACAGTGCCCTATGTTCTAGTCGATGATGATGTCTGAACTGTGACCTGACGCACCTCATTTACAGCACTGACAGTGTTGATTATAGAAGTGAAGGCTGCTTTTTATGGTGCAAATTTGTGGTGTAAATTTCCACAAAGTGAGAATTAAAGGGCAACTAGGATGTTCATTTAAACCCAGAGTCAATTTACTTTTAAGCCTCTGACTCTTTAGAAGCAACAAGTTATTTACTGCATCAGAAAGCTAAGCATTTTTCTGGTTTCAAAATAATATATGTATTTAGATGAACTCACAGTTTAAGGATAAAGCTTAAACCAAAACTGGAATTCTATTTCTCCACAGTCTGCCTGTTTTGTAAAAGGCCAGTGTGAAAGAACTCTGTGCAAAAGAACTCTGATGCATTCTAGTAAACGTGCTTTATTTTCAAACCCTCTCTTGTGTAATTTAATGATGACATCAGTGGTGTCACTGAGTACTTGTATTGTAGCAGTTGGCCCATTTTCCCTTCCTAGGCACTGGATAAATAACCTGGACAAATGTTCAGAACTGACTCAAGGTTCCTTAGCAATAGAGTCAAAAAATCATATTATAATCATTCTAAAAATTAGAGATTTAGCCCAGCTCATTGCTGGTCTAGCCCTGCTGCTCCTATTGTGTATCCAAATGCAATAGAGTCCAATGGGTTAAATGACTCATCTGGCCTCTTGTGAGCACATCATATCCTTTGGCATCAACAACTGGATTGTCTTTCTGGGACTTCAGAAAACTTTGCTTACATCTGCAAATAGTAGCAACAATGTTAATTGAAAAGACCAATCACTGTTTAAGGCTGAATCAGAATTACCCGATTCCTGTTAGGTAGTTCAGGTACAAATTTTATCATCTAGAACTGACTGACCAAGGAACCTGAAGCCTCTTGAAAATGGATGCACAATATTCTGGTATTATGCATACTATTCTCTTGGCATTTACAGACAAAACAAAGACCAGAACTCTTATCTGCTGTAAAAATAGCAAGGCATGGGACCCCAAATAGCTGGGCGGCTCTTCTGCAGAAGGAAAATAGAAGGATGTTTTGTTATTCAAGCTGAAGGAAAATAGAAGATGTTTAGTTGTACAAAGAAATCAGGAAGGAAAGAGATGCTCTGGGAGAGGAAAAATCAGAAAAGTAAGTTTTTTTGTCAGTAGTGTAAGGCTGATAGGAAGGCTGATTAAAAATAAAGGTGATAATATATTTTAAAATATTACATATGTGTTGATTCTGGAAGAAAAGATCTGGGTCGGTCCTCTGGGCCATCTGCTAGCAGGAAGGAATCTATTGATTTATTGCTGAGCCGGAATGGAGTGAGCCGTCTGAAGTTGTTTGGAGAATATGGGATCTGCACTCGAGCCCTTTGTGATGGTACCACAGTATCTTCACTAGATAACCATGGTGAGAACTTCATGTAGATGCTTTGATCATCATCAGCTGAAAATACTGGGTTATCAATTCCTGAAGAAAGTTAATGAGTGACAAATAAAAACAATCAAAATAATTTATTGGTAATATAGTCAGATGCTTTGTAAAAGGAGAACAGCTATAGTGGAAAAAAATAGGCCAATATGCACTGGTGTAGCTATGACTAGACCAATACACAGATCATTATATACACATAGGTTACTCTTTCTACCTTCGTTATTGGTAGTCATTTTGGATTTCTATTAAAAAGAAAAATTGAATATTATATCAAATATGCAGTTACGTTTGGGATATCTGGAGACAAAATTAATAAAAGAAGAATTCAGTCAGCAAATTTTAAGCAAAATAAAGCACAATATAAAATAACTGCAGAAAATTCAAATCAAACCCATAAAAAAGAAATAAAAGATGGAAAAAACTTGCAAAAACATACACTGCACAACTCCGTAAAGGAATGAGATGTGTGTGAGCGAGCTAAAGCAGGCCATGGAAAAAAAAAGTAAGTTACAGGAGCCTTTTAATATAGGTATCAAGTTTGTAGTGTTTGAACAGAAAAAGTAATTTTAAAAATTAGTCTAAGTTTGCATCTTGCCACCCCCTTATTTCTGGATCGATTTCCGGGTGTCTTTATACATTCTCCTAGAATTTGTCATGGAACAGTGAAAAGGCTGTATCAGCATGTCTGCCAAAAGAATACAGACACAAATATTTTTCTTTGCTGTATGCACCATGTTACATATGAAGTATAAAGTAGCATACTGAAAATTCAAATACAAAAGTGCTGAAGAGAATAAATAAATGCTGCAACTCTTCCCTTTTCAGTGACATCTATGAGCTTGTAAAGATCTGAGGGAGCTGTGAATTTAAGAGGAGAAATTCTACCTAAAAGAAGCAGCATGAAGTTTATCACAACAAAGTGCTTCAAATGGAAGTAGAAAACAATTCCAAAGGACTAGTATTGTCTGGTCTTGTGAGGCAGAACAACTCTAAAATAACATTTTCTGTTGATAGAAATAATTAGTGGGTTTAGGTCTGATTTGGGCAGTCATACTCACAACTTCTATCAGTAGTAAATTTGATGCTCTCCACACCTCCGGATATCCAAAACTTGTTATTAGTTAAGATTTATATAGATTAAATGTATTTTGTAATAGAACAAATCAAATCAAAACACACCAAAAAGTATAGGCTGAATCAGCAGCATTTCTGGTTTTTTTTAACATTTGAGGAAAAAAACAAAACCTCTGTAGGTAATTAATATTTTTACCAGTAGGCGTATCTGTGAAATTTTGCTTCGTCACATTGGCCAGGAAATCAACTCCTTTGCCTAGATGCAAAGTTTCATAATCATTATTTTCTTCTGATTCAGAAAACTCCAAATCTGGAAAAAAAAAAAAAAAAGTCCAATTTGATTAGAGATTTGTATCAGTTCTGATAGAAAATGCTATTTCCTGCTTTTTTGATGCTGGCATAGTTATCGAAGATACATCTTTAATAAGGATCTAGAAAGGGCAACATTTTATCAATAGTTGTAGCACTGAAAACACAAGTTTCCAGCTTGCATTATTATTTGGTGCTATGATAGAGAGAGATGTCACTTTTGGCTAGCAGAATTGTCTGCTTTCCTGGGACTGAAAAAAATAAACCTTTGACATGGCACCACTCTTGCTGCTGTGTTTTGTGTCTTAAATGCTTACGTGTTGACAGATGTTGTCCCGTTACAATGACCAGTCACGGCATTTTCATCATTTTACAGAGGTTAGCATTAGTATGCTGACTGATTTGAAACCTGGAGATGTCATTGCTACTTCTACTGCGATAGAATCAGTTTTACAACAGCTGCTAAACAACTTGCTAAGACTGTCTTCCAACGAAGCACGACATCTATACAAAGTGTTCTTTAACAAGACAGCATTGAATGACCTGCTTAGAAGTATTTGGAAAGCTCTTCCCATGCAAAAAGGTTCTAGACTATTACACTTACTCAGCCAGTATTGCCCCTGTCAGTCAAAGAAAAATAATGCTCAGAAAATGATGCAAAAAGCATACATAGAGAGAAATATCTTTGCTTGGAGCTACTGAGAAAAGATTAATCCCTCTCTACTTCAGTTCTCTTTGAGGTCGAGAGGTTGCATGCATAAACAGAGGAAAGAACACAAATAAGAGTTAGTTCAGTGGCTTTTAAACGATGTTTCAGTTTTTAAGTGACACATTATTTTATAATTACAAAACAAACAGCGTCCATCACGTCTTGCTATGACTGACATAAATGCCAAAAGATGGCTAAAACATGAGGTGAAAGAATTTGGGGCTTAACATGCAAAACCAGCTTTAGCTAGGGATGCTCCCTAGGCCAGTCAGCTTGAAATTACACTTTCAAGTCTGACCTGTCTCTTAGATTTGTGCCTGAAGGGTGAATCAGTGCTGAAACTGGCCTCTGACTACGTGTTCCTTTCAAAGCTACACTCTCCTTGAGTCCTAATGTGCTTGCCTAGCGTCAACTCTGATTCAGACCCTTCTAAACAAATGGACCTTAACCCAGATAAGAATGTTGTCTCAACTACTGAATTTTATACGGTATGGTGTCCTGGGCAGAGGTATCCTGCTGTGATAAAAACCAAAAATGTTAGCAAAAGTTGCTCTGTGCAGCTTATCCAAAAGGAAGCTGACAATTCATCTACGTTGTAGCTGTTCCTTTTTTTCATTTTCAAAATTTAAATGTGATATTTAAAAAATGTGAGTAAAAGGGCCAATTAAAATTTGTTTTGTCATCCTGTTGCCTAGAAAAACAAATTCTAAATCATTGAGACACTGAGCAGATCCCCATTCTGACTTCTGAATTATGACTATAAGTCCCTTTTTAATACCAACTTCACTGTTGCATATCATGACACTTTTCAGTGATGCTTTACTGACAATGTAGCTGGTAAAATGCAGTTAAGGAAACTGGTCTAAGAATCTTTTTACCTTTTTCCTTCAAAGTAAAATCTTGTACTGGATTTTCTGAAGGTATTTTTCCATTTGGTATGACACTGCTGTTTCGCTGAAAGAAAACAAATAAAGTTACCAAAACTGCTACGATCACAAGATAGCAGTGGCAGTGACATCCTTTGAAATCACAAGTTCAGCAGCATAGCCCTGAAATCTGTTGTAATCTTTGCTAGAGACTCGTTATGGATGTCATTATTTCCCCCCCTGTGTTTGTACTTGCTACAGGAAAAGAAAGGAACTTTGGCTCTTTGTATGCTGTATGTTCCTTCTTAGTTTCATCAAATTTTGTGGAATTTGGGGGTTGGACTAGATGACCTTTAAAGATCCCTTCCAACCCAAACTATTGTATGATTGTGTGAATACTCTCTGCTATGGTGCTACCCTGCTATGTCTACCCTGCAACACCTCTCCACAGTGTTGTAGCATGGCTCAAGGCCTGTTGTTTTTCAAGTGATCAAAAATCGCTCACCCCAGGAGGATCCCAAAGCATGGAAAAAAGCAGCATATGAGAAGATGCCCCTTGAGTTATGTCATAATTTAATCTCTTCTTGCTTAGGCCCTTTAAGTTCATGAAATTCTATAGGACAGATAAATGCAGGACCTTGGAACCTTCAGAGTCCTCCCTACCCTCCCCACCCCTTAGTTTGTATAATAGGTGGCTACATCTGGGTTCCTGTGAAAGTATTTTACCCTTTTTTGGCCCCGGTCTCGCTTGTGGATTTTATTGAGCTTCTTGGGATGGTTTATTCCTAATTTGGTACTCTTGAAAGATTCTAAGCGCTTCCTCATTGTCCTATGGAAAATTTCCTTGTCTTGTTTCTCATCTTCACTGTGCATGATCTCATGTCGACTGTAGAGGTGTTTGTGCTGTGGCCAGGAAGGGAAGACAATATTCATTTATTTAGAAATCCATCTGGAAGTCCTAAATCAATGCATTCAATAAGTGTCATGCAAATGTAAACAAATCCATAAAAAAAAAATGAACCAAAGACTAGTCTGAAGGCATTAATGAAACTCCTGTTTTTCTTTCTCTTTCTTCACCATGAAAAAGGTGTAAGTCCATTAATTTTAAGTATGTAAGAGAGAGTGTAATTCAAAGTAAGCCTCTCCCTATAAGTGTCTGAATCACTTCAGTTGATACACTCCATTTAATCCCGCTTCAGAACCTATATTGGACCCAGTTCTGCATTCCACTGGCTCCAATAAAATCAAAGGCATTTGTTCTGTTAAAGAGGCAGGTTCATAAATGAGAAAGAATATTAACAAAGAGCCTGTCTTCCTCAAGGGTGCAGATTTTGCAGATCGGTTCTTTCCTTTTAAGTTTTGCTCTCAAGTTTTGGTTCCTAATGTCTCCTAGTTTTAGATGTTTTAGATTGGAAAACAGTTCAATGCTAGCCTTCTGCTCTCACCTCCTGCCTGGGTTTATACAGGTACTGTTGAAGGGTGTGATGAGCGACTGTGTCTTCTGTGTCCCGGATACTTTTCCTCCTCTGCTCTAAAGCTTGCATGTCAAGGCAAACTGGTCCAGCTTTTTCTCTCCTGAAGAAGAATACAACATACAAACAGCAGTTTTAAGAATCAGTAATTGTTGAAGGGGAAGAAAAAATAGGAAAATGGAGAACGAGGGAGAGAAATTAAGATGAAGTTTTAAAAAAAAAGGAAAGGTCATTATCGGCTAAATGAAATGAGTGAGCCAATATCTAATGGGAAATGTGAAAATATTATTGTTTTTTGTCTTTCAGTGACTGTAGCATTAATTTCTCAGTTTACATGACACATGGTCTGTTCAGTGAAAGAATCACGAAAGAGTTAAGGAAGGAGCAATTCTTTTTCCCTGACTTTTTCTGGAGCAGACACAAATGACATCTAGCCCTGTCTATAGCAGTCGGTGAACAAAAGGCACATGAAACAACTCTAATGTGGATGTCTGCTTCATCTTACCTGCCTTTACTGCAAAAATTTGTTTATGTGTAAAATGCAACAATGTAACTGCATGTAAACCTATTTTATGTGAGAGAAAAGATTAATTGAAGTTCAAAAAAGTAGTGAATGAAGCTCCTGTAACTTGCTTTTTTCAAAGTTTATGACACACATATAACATAAAAAAAAAAAAACCACTAAAAAAAAACCCCCACAGTCAGTCCACATTACTTACAGTAAGTAAGAGACAGAGCTTTCTACAGTACTTGGAAGTGGGGTGCTGAAATCCACATTTACCATGTTGTCTGTACTTGGAGAACGTATAAATGCCAAGGAACCTCTGCGTTCTCCCTGGCCACAGAAAGAAACAAGACACATAACAATTGTAAACACCTAGGGCAAAATGTGTATCAGAAAATGCAGATGATTTGTGAGGCTGCTGTATGCAAATAGCACAAGAAGCAGGGGAGAAGTTTTATTAGGTAATGAATACAAACTATTTTTTGGTTTTATGGTGTCTTTAAGTTGAATGACATTATCCAATGAACAAAGCTAGGAGAAAAATTATTCCACTCTTGTAAACTGATTTTGAGGAAGTGAGTGATTTCTTGGGCTGTTTGCAAATTATATCCTTGCACTTTTGCAGTCCTACTCTTTTCTTTTCACAGATCATTTCAAGGAAGGGCTTTTTACTTTGTACCAAATTGCAAACCAAGTATATAGGGATATCTATGCAGATTTTTACGACTTAACATGTCACTGCACTAACAGTAGCATTCTCAAAAATACAACACTAAGTTTTCTCTTCTCTACTAGCCTGGAAGCTCAAATGTGAAGCGGTGGTAGAAGTCTGCAAGACTATAGGTTATGGAATGAAGAGATAAGATACTGAAGAGATGAGATTTGCTTTCGATTCTAAAACTAGAGTCACAGAAGTGAATTGCTGGAAAAGCTCAGATTTATGTCTTCACAGTTTTATCTACTGCTTCTATATTCTCTTGTCTAGGTGAAAGGTAGCTGTTGAGTGACATTGTGGTTCCGCAGGCTGAACCATCTATGGTTTTGAATCACCGCAGAGAGAAATCACATAGCAGATCCCTACATTTTAAACTGTAATGAAGAATACACCAAGAAAAAAACATCTCCCTTGCAGAATATTGAAAGAGATTTTATCTACAGTTCTCCAACTTTAACTGTATTTTGTCCCCTTTACATCTTTATGTTCATAGAGCAAATGAAACAAATGTTTCCTTTCACCATGGTAGCCCACATAAATGTTACAGTAGTGTGTGTTGGATCAGATCAGTGGCATTAAGAAGTACACTCTGGCCACTGCAGGCAGAAAACTTAAGAGAAAAAAAATTGAATTCCGAGTCATCATCATATGATCAATTTTCTTAAGTGCATGTGACTTTCCTTTTAAATCAAGTTTAATATTTCATACATATTTCATACCATATCATCAACGGAAGAATTTTAGCCAAAAGAAGTTACGAATTGTAAGTATTTTAAATTGCTTCTATTCACTTTCTCTAGATTATTTTCATTTTGCCTGGCTTAGGCTTTCCCCTCTCAACTGTAAGGAATTTATTTGGGCTCAGACTGAACTCTCTCAAGCTCTTGTTTATTGTACAGACATGAAAAATGAAAAATTTATAAAATAGTTTTCAAACTCCTAAGTTTCTTGCAAGTGAGAAGAGAGTGAATACCTGGGGAAGGCAGATCTTTACTCATCCTGTAAGAAATGTCTTCAATTTCAATGTCAGCTTGTAATTCACAGGTATTTATCTCAAAGATATATTTCAGAATTCAAGGAAAAGTTGTTAAAGCAATGTAACACTGAAGCAAATATTAATGTGAGAAAGGTAGAATGACTTTAGGATTCACAATTCATGACCAATCAGGCATAATAACATAACTAATTTCCACTGGAAGAAACCATGTTGCAAATCTTTTGTAGAACCTGGAGAACTTTTAGTTTCTTGGTCTATTATTATTAGATCAGTAGACATTTGCAAATACAATTTGTCTGCAAGACACAATATGCACAAATAGTACTTTCTGTTATGAACTGTACTAAGGTATAATGAAAAACGTGCATCTCCTAAAAATTAATAATCTAACTAAATCTGACATTACTATGTAGGATTCAATATATTATTGGGTAAAGTTTCTGGGGGTAAATCTGCATGGTTTTGTGATCTATAGAGCCCTTTGCATCTGTTAAAGAGAAAAAAAATACTGTAATAAATCTACTGAACAGATTCAGCAGTGAATCTGAACATAAGTCTTATGCTCATCAAGATCAAAGTCATTATCTAAATTTCTTCCTCTGAGGTGTGACCCAGAAAGCACCATGAGAAGGAAAATTAGTTCTTGAGCTTAAATGGTCTGAAAATGGTGAATTTACAAAATCTCATAAGGAAGTATTTGCTTATCTTGTGAACCACTCCCCATTTTTCACACTAACATAATTTCTGAATTTCATCTTATTTTCTGAATTTCATAATTCTGCCTGGCTGTAGCTCATTTAAAAAAAAAAAAAAAAGAAGAAAATACATTAATAGTAGTAGCAGTATCACTCATAGTAATAGTATTTATTTTAATTAAAGAAATTAACGGGTATATTGCCTAGCTCTGAAAATGAGTTCACTTGGAGATTACGGGCATGGATAGATTATAACTTCAAAGATCACTTTAAAGTATTCCATTTAAAACGGCCCTCTACAGTGTATGGGCATTACACATTTGTGGTGATCTGAACTAAAGCAGCCATTTTCGTACTGAAGATGAGTAGTTCTTATACAATCTATTAACATTGCTCCAGTCTGGGAATGGTACTCCTGCAGAAGGCCAATAAGTTTCTTCCATTCTGTAACTTCATAATTTCTCCTGTTGCAAGTCTTAAGTTTTTCTAACTTAACAATTCTGTGATTGCATTTGATATCTGCAGTATATCACTTTAACTTTAATTTTTGAAGTGTGGATGTTATGATTCCATTGAATTAAAGTTACACTTCACAATTTTTTTCTGCTACTGTGATCTGGCAGAACGAGATTATAACAGTCTACAACTTTGGTCATATATCTGCACAATTTGGAACTGAACTTCTTCAAATCAGTTTTGCCATGGCATAGAACCACAGTTCTGCAGGAGCCAGACTCTGTTCACACATTTAGAAAGACTGCAATTTGCCTGATCCCTTTGGAATTACAGTATTTTTTCATACAATGAATATAAAACCAAAGTTATTCAGTAAAATCCAACAGAAAAGTACACTGAGATACTTGGGGATCAGGTATAATACTGAGAACTGCAGACACTCAAAGAGGTGACATTGAGACTCCAAACACACTTAGAAAAAAAAAGCAAAGCAGAAATTAAAATAGTTTTCTTTTAGACATCTCCTGCAATATATCAACTTTAGGTTATATTATAAACTAAAAAAAAACCCCAAAGCCCACACCACGCTATAATATGTCAACAGATTTTCATAAGTACCTCAGCCACATAGCTAATTGCATCCTTCAAGTTGAGTTCATGGAAAACATTAAGGATCTGGTCTCTTGATTTTTGAGCAGACCTTCTCATCAGTACTTTACTGAGGAATTTCCTATCAAAATTGGACCACCTGACAATTTAAACAAACTGTGTTAATGGCAACAAGCAATTTTAGTTTCACAGCATTTTTACTTCAGCATAAATTATATTTTTGTCAGCTAAGTACTTTGAAAACGTAGTGAACATAGCAATATGAGGGATTTGTGTTTTGAAGCTTTTCAGTTAGAATTTAAAGAAAGTTAAGGAAAAGTCTGCTACAGAGTTATGCAGCTGTCACAAAGCATTTAGTAGGTTCACTTACCAAACACTACAACAGCAAGAGTGCTATGATTATAGTATTCCATTTCAGACTTACTAGGACATTTTATACTCTGGGAGACCTTGTTTTTCCCCTTCTGATTATGCATTGTTGTATTTAATAGCTTCATTCTAAAAGTTTAATTTTCTTTCCTCCTGTGGAAGGGAATCTGCTTTTCCCTAGCTGTGTTGTAGGACAGTCAGCCTAGAAAATCGGTTCACAACAACAGTGCCCTTCCAAAAGCACTTACAGAGGGCCTTATTCATGCTGTTGGTGTACTCTGAGGGATAGAAATGATATATATTTTCTGTGATTTACACTTCCAAGATTGTCTAATAGTAAGATATCTGCCATTTCATATTTGGGTTCCAGAAGACAAAGGCTGCTTTACTTTTGTCTACCTTCCTCAAGATTTTCTCTAAAGGGCATAAGGCAACTTTGGAGACTACTGTTCAAAGTGATTCTATTCATCTTGCCCAATGGCTATTTTAAGTTTACAACTTTTTATTCATATTGTTGTAACCTTTTTGTTGTTAAACTTTATTCACAGAATTGATAACTGCTCCCCTTCTCTAGCCAGAACATCTGACAAGCAGTCTCTAATTCAGACTGCCACGCCTGAGCACTTCAGTGAGGATGCTAGGGTCTGCCATTTCTTTGAACCATGTGGCTTTTGGATTGGAATTGGCATGTTGAGTCAGCAGGACATTAGCAGGTCAGAACTGTGATTGTCTGCACCTATGAAATAACTTAACCCCAGGGAGAGAAGGTCATTTCAAAGCACCCTCTGCCATAACTTTTGGAGGGGTTGAACATATCCTTTGTAGAAATAGGATAAACAACTAGCACAGTTGTAGCTGAGTTTTTTTTTAGTGTCTCCACACACAAATAATATTCGTGAAATGGAGTATTACAGAGAAGGACCAACATTAACATTTTGGGTTAAATCTTGTGCAAATGGCCAGTTCTCAGATCTTGGGAGAAACTGATCCCTGGATGTGAACTGAGGCATTTGCAAAGGTCTAATCTGAACAGTGGCAGAAAAAGAAAAGATCACAGTTGTAGTGGAAAAAATAAACTACTGTCACACTTGCTATATTTCCAGTATTTTCAGTGTATAACCTTTTAAACTGTATTTTACATCCTTGCTGTCCCTAAACTCCCAGACTTAAAAAGTAATAATTTAAGGATAAGATTGCCTAGCAATATTTCAACATTCCAAGTTAGACTTACTTGTCTCTCAGATAATTATGTCCTATTTGTCCAGAAATGTCTTCTATAGCAGAAAGAATGTGATCAAAGGCCTAGGAAAGAGAAAGTGGAATCAATATCTTTACAGAAATAAAAGGCATAATTAGAAAACAGCTCAATTTATGTCAGGTTAGACCAGGTGACTATGCAGAATAATTTTATTGCCACTAAGCAGATTTTTTACCCCGTTTACAGAAATACTAACTACTATATGCTTTTCTTCAAAGGTCCTGAGCTTCCTAAGCAGTTCTTTACAAATTCACTAACTATTCTTGCGTTACAAGAGTCTCAGCAAGAAGGTACTTGAGCCCTCATTTTAACATTTAGTTTTAAGACTCTATTGAGTCTGATTTTACTTTCTCCATTTCTGCCCTATGAAGTACATCAGTCACTATTAGTGTTGTTTATTAAATTAGTTGAAAAATTTCCCTAGTGTTTCTTTTTAGGCATTTCGGGAATCCATACTTCCCTCAGAGTAGAAGTAGGCACCATTCTTTTGATATCTAGGGTAAAATACCATACTGGGTGTATTAGGTGGCTGATAGAAATCCTGAGGTTTATAAGTCTTGATTCAAACCAAGGCAGCTGCAGGTAGAATTTGATCTTTTTATGTATTTGGCTGTTAACATTTTACTCTGAACACTGGAGGAATTACTGCAGTATATACAGCACACTAGGTCTAGAAAAACATGAGTGATACGGATTATTCCAGAATATAATATTAATTACTGCCTCAGGAGATATCTGACATGGAAGTGGAGAAAATGATATTATGAATAAGTTTTTTCCCCTCCTACTCTGTGGCAACAGATAGTGCTTTCTCTCTCTGAAGGCTGCAATTTGTACAGTTCTAGGAGCACTGTGCCTCCTGAGACAGTATCTGCTAGAATATTCTAGGAAGTGGTGAATCAGTATGTACAACTTTACAAAGTGTTAGGATTAACATTACCGCTGGGCCTGCACTACTGACTGATATGTAAAGGTATATCCTGTAAACGTAGACAGACTGTATTTCTTCACCTGAGGGAAGACTGTTGATTTTCTAATAGTAAAACATTTTAATGTAAATGGAAATTTGAATTGTTGGATAATAAAAGCATAATGTATTTATTCAGTAGTCTGTAAAATAATTCCTCAGAAACAAACCTTGTCCATCACTAAGTTGTTAATTCACTTCAGGTAACCTCCAATGTGAAAATGGACAAGGTATAGAAGCTTGTGCAAGAACGTGTTAAAATACTCAAGGCAGGAGAGCTATGTGAATCTGGAAAGTTTATGAATTAAAGAAGGCCATGAAAGATGTCTTACAGTCTTCTGTTCTTTAACCTATATTTGCATTGAAAATGCATGTTTTCTTTCACTGAATAAAAACTTTACAATGTTGTGCAAAAGTGAATTGGAAGAGATCATGTTTCAAAATGTTTTAAAAAGTTAAAGAAATGCAGACAGCAGAAATGCACACAGCATTCACACTGAACTAAAACTACTACCATTAATGTAGAATTTCAGTGTATAATTAACACCTGTGCAGGGCAGCAGACTACCTTTCTATGTAATTTGCGAGCTACAAAGCCTGTTTTTGTATATTTTCTGTAAATAAAAAATATTTAAGAAGGAAAAATAAATTTACTTCCACATGCTTTGTCCTAGTGATCTTCAACCAAATGTCCGCCTCTTATAGATGAAGAGAAAGAAGCGTATTCCAGCTGTGCTGTTTCCCCAGTACTGTCAGCACATTGAATTCTCAAGTGAAAGACCAGAATGTTCAGTTGAGTATCCCCTCACAGGACTCAACCCAAAGACAAATTACAGCCTACAGATAACTTTTGAAATGTTTGAAGGATTTTGCACTTGAAAATTGATTCTCCCCTCCCTTCTAAAAAGAATTTTCCTCTAATGTTTTTTTTTTATCCTAAGGAACTCTGTAAAAATCAAAAATATACCATACTTTCTAAAAAAAATATCTTACTCTGCCATGAAGTTTCTCATTCAGTTTTGGCTCTCTATGTTCAGTTTTCTTCACTTTCAGCCACTGTACCAAAGGCTTGATAGTCAGTCCCTAAGGATTGAAACATGATAATAAATACTTAAGAATTATCTTAGATGTTCCTCCAGCTGGTCATGGTTAAATAGAGCATTTTTGTATGTTATATGGTGAATCTCATACTTTCTCAGTTGATCTCTGTCCTGATTAGAAGATAAAATAATGCAGTACCCTTAGCTCCTGTTACAGAGGTTTGAAAAGACACCAACCAGTGGAAAAAATTCTCTTTTATAAGAAAAATATGGTAGTGGATGGGTTACAGTGCTTCCTGTACCAGTGAATGTGGTATTTTCTGCATTTATCAGGAGTTTGTGACCACAATTAAACTTTTATAATAAATTTAAGAAAAAAATTCCAAGCTGATATATACTGACATATCTCCATTTAAATTAATATTTTAGTTTTTTCACCCAGAAAGTGCTATTTTGTTTGGATGCTAAATACTTTCTTGTCCCACTGCTTACTGTTGTATTTTCAAACAAGGACTAAGGCTTGGGTAGATCATCTTAATGACTCTATTTGCCCATAAAAAGGACTGTTCTCTATAGTTATTCACATGAAGTGAAGGATGTTTAATCAGATATTAACTTGAGCAATATTAATACAAAGCAGCTAAGACTGAACATTTTTTAGCACAGAGGAAATTGTGTTTTGTCCCTTGTGGTGCCATATGAAAACATAAAATAGGATCTTTGTTACTAAAATTACAAATTCAATTATGCTTTCAGTTCAGTGAAACAACGCGCAACCTTCAGCTGAGAACTGCTTTAAGCATTTGGCACTTTTGAGGGACTCCTTCTCCTTGCAAGAAGCATGGTTAAGAAGTTGAATTACCTGGAAAATAACAGTAAAAAACACAACAATGATAGTTGTGCTGACAAACAGATTTTTGTCTTTCACTTTGTCCTCATCCAGAAGTACAACCAGGGCAAAAGCTACTGCTCCACGTAGTCCACCATATGACATCACCACCTGGTCTATTATCTCCAACTGGACCATTCTGTAGTGGTTAAGAATCCATGTCTGTAAAACTACACCTATAAAAAACAAATGCCAGTATGTCTAGAAATACCCTTATGAAAAGTCAATATCCCAACTGTGTGTAACAGAAACAGTACCACCAGTCTGCTTTCATAACAAATTCTCTACACCATCTACTTCTCCCTCTGTATTGCTACAGGGCCAAGGAGGGCAGGCCTCCTTGGTACCTTCCCCTTTATGTTTAGTCAAAGGAATTACACTGCCTGTTAACACTTCTTCTGTGAGCCAGTAGCTTTTCTGACAGTGCTGCCCTCTGGCTTAGGTATTACAGGTGAAACACATCAGCAGTTACTGAGAGGTGACTAAATTAACAAGGTTACAGACTATTTAGAAAGGAGGACACAGGGCTAGGCCCATCATTCAGGCCGGGAATCTCTAGATAGAATAAGAATACGGAGTCTAGGAAAACCGCCAGCTGCATAGATGTGTTGTTACCTTTTATTTGAATTTAATTCAAGACAAACAAGCAAATAAGCCTGTTTAATTTATTCTCAGATGTAAGTAAGTGCATACACCAAATCATTATGTGTGTTAGTCTCTAGAAATACTAAATTCTATGCTTTTTTTTGTGTGTGTGTGATTTTGGCCCCTTTGCTATTTACCAAAACAGTGATTAAAGAGTAGAGCTGCATAGCTGGGCAAACTGTCATTGGTATTTTGAAATGTTTGCAAACTTATATGAGCCCAGTAAATTGACAGTAGGTAGTCCCTAACTGCCACAGTCTTATTTACTCAGTTTTTTACCAGTCTCTGAGAATTATTTCTTAAGCCAGAGAACCTGCAGTGTAATTATGTATGGTCTTACATCACTGTGTCACAAACCTGAAGTCAACCATAAAATTACTGGGTGATCCGTGTTAACCACTGAGCTAGTCATATCCTCACATGTCATCAAAAGTGAAATTCTACTATATTTTCAGCATATGATGAAGTTTACTGTAGAGATCTACTCTCCTAACCCAAAACCAACCATACATTAAACTAAAATAAATGGAATATTTTTAAAGGAACAAGTCTAGAACTCTTTTTTTTTTTTTCCCCTGAAAGAATATGTAATTGCATCAACAATGCAATGCAAGGATAGGAAGATCATCCCCTTACCAATAACTCTATACACTGAGATGAAGACCAGAGTCAACAGAATAAAAGCTGTATTCCAAGTCCAGATGTCCGGATTTACAGCTGAAATTCCCAGGAACATGAAAATGATAGTTTCGGCTCCACTGGCCATCATTTTCATGGTATATCTTACAGTTGTAGAAGATTGTTCAGATATGTTAGCTTTGACATATTTCTGACAACAGATGCCACAGAATGTTATCCTAGAAAAAAAAAAAAGCAATTGTTCAGAAAATATTTGTTGTAACATTTAAAATTATTTCCATCTGTTTGTCATACAGTGGTAAAACCCCACCATTACTTCTTAAGAAAAAATACACTCAGGAACCATTGTGGAGTTTAATCTAGGTAAAAAGCATCTCTGTCATTCATCCTGAGGTGACTGGAGCAGGTCTGAAGACAGCATTTTATTAGATTGTAACAGAAGTTAATTCTCTTCAAATTACCATACTGCTTTACATGCAAAATTTTAAATCGTGTTTACATTAGACATAATCTTAAACTAACGATCTGTTTGCAGTAAGATTTTCAGATCTTGAATATACTCACTGTAGCATCTACAAACATGACAAGCAATATTCAGCATAAGCTTCATGAATGTCACATTCTACAGCTGTCCTATATTATTTAGGTCTTTCTTTTCAATTATTTAAAAAACCATTTTTCCTGCTCAGCCCCTTCACAGGCAGTAATAAAAAGAGACTTACGCAAGGATAGCGGAAAGAGAAAGCATCTCTGCTGTGAGGTAGGACAGGTAGGCAATGATAAACACAAATCCAGGTTCAATGATTCTCACGTGCTTGGTGAAACGACTGACCAATGAGAGGAGGAATGCAAAGAAAATGCCAACCAGTGTCCCACCCAGGCTCACCACAAAGAATGACACTGAAAAACAAAACCAAATACAGTTTAAACAGTAGAATTGTAATATTTTGAACTAGTTCTTTTCTATTCATCAGTTCAGGGAAAATTTTGAAGGACATGTCAGAAATTATTTCTAAAATGTAACAGCATGGATTGCTTTTGAGCACTTGATATGTGAATGCAGCATTCTGCAGAAAAAAAACCAAGGTTACTTTCTGTTAAGCCTAACCATTTTAGGCTCATTCAAAACCTACTACATTTCTTTGAACAATTTTCTTCCACATTCTGTAAACAAATGCTTTTCCAAAAGTGTATGATAGAATATACCAAAGTCACTGTTAAAACATTGATTCTTAAGATAATGTAGTATCGTGTCATGCTTGGAAAGGGAAATAGTGACCAAATTTTTAGGTAAATTACATTTCTTGGTAGTCACTGGCAAACGTTAGTTGATGGCATTCAGTAATAAGGAGTGAGAATGCCCTTATGTGATCTCAGCTTTCCTGGGAGACCATAGGCTGAAACTAAAGACATGTTACAAAATACAAAGAAAATATGTATAGCAGCCAAGTTTGATGGACTGAACTCCACTGAACTCCACATCTGTTGAGTCTCCTCAGAAGAAAACAAATATGATTAATTTTCCCAAATATTCAGGAATATTCAGTTCTTTATTTTCTCAAGATATTAATCTATGCCACAGAAGTGTGGGAATATGAATGACAAGAGAAAAGGGTTGAAAAATAACAGTTACTGATAGCATAATAATAGTATTTTGTTTAAAAGTCTGCATATGTGCATCAATGATATGATATGGAATTAATTCTACGTACCTATGCCTTTGACACATGCAACCCCTGTCACATTCTCTGGACCTATTGTAACAAAAGATTCAAAGACATTGTACAGCACCTGAAAAGAAAAGTAGACTAACTTAATATTTGCTCCTGAATTAAACCTATTAAAATAATCTCATTATGGGCCCCAATATTATGAATTTTGAAATTTTGCATGACTGAGAGAAATTCTGTGTGGAAGGAGAAGATTTTGCATGTTTTTTTTTTATTTTTCAAAACAGAAAAAAATGCAGTGGAGCAAGAAAAAAGCAAAAATTTTTTTAAAAAAACTTTCAATTTCTTATTTCAATATTATTTCTATCTATAAGAAGCATTGTTACATCTAGATGTGTTTTCTAAAGCACTACTCACTCTAAAATCCAGATATTTAGCAGATTTATTTAACTGCTAAGCTTATTAATTCTTATCATATTTACCCCAGTCATAGCATACAGGTTACTCTGTTCTGTTACAGTAGCCTTTTACATATTTACATTTAAACAAGGCTGCTTCATCCACTTTCTTCTGTTCTCCAGTCTTTCCTTTTTCAGGTAAGAACTCCAGCTGTTTCAGACTTTCTCATAGGCTGTGCTTTCTGACTCTTGATCATGCTTACTCTTCGCTTCTGGATTTTCTTCAACAAACAATCAAACTTTTTTTATTTGTAGACTGTTTGTATTCATTGCACAGTAACAAAATCTCCTTTCCTCCTGAAAGCCAGTGATGTTGATACTTCAGTTCATCAAGCGTTTCTTTTAATAATTTGATTCTGGTAATATTCCAAAAGTACTAATGAGACTGATACCTAAAGGCAATTATGTCTCCCTGGAGCCCCTAAATGGCATTTTCAAACTCATGTGAACAGTCAAGCTGCTGCCAGTGACCTTGCAGTGCCTAGTTGCCTCGGCTGCAAGAAATTGAGGCACTGACCCTGGTGGACATGTCTTACCATTGGAGATACGCAGGAGCAGGACTAGGAGATAATCCAAGACGTGAATTGAAGCTCTATAGCAACACAGTTGCATAGCATCTTTCTGACAAGGGACTTCCTGGTCCCTGACTAATAGCACTGTACTACAAAACTATTGGCTATTTTATTCTGAGAAAAGTTTTGTGTGAAAGTAAAAGATGTTTCAATCAAAACAAAAACATAATTAGAAATCTGGGATTGTTTTAAGTCTATTAAATTTTCCTTTTCTTTCTAAATGAAAAAAAAAAAACCCAGAAACTAATATGTTACCAAAAAAACCCAAACCAGGCATAATTTTGGTGAGTATTCTCTCTCTCACTGTCTATATATCCAAGGTATGCATATAAATTATGGCCATATGGAAATATAGTGAAAAGAGTATGTATATTTAAAAAAAAAAAAAAGCAAAGAAAGGCTTAAAAACCCTGGAACTAATTTCAGTGAGTCATGAAAGTCCTACTTGTAGAGCAAAGTCAAATAAAACATACACACCTGAAACTTCATTTTGAATGGTTTTACTTTATCCAAACCAGGGCCGTGTATTTTTATGTGACTTACGGGCTCCAAATAGCTTTCATGCTCAAACATTTAATCTTTGCAATACAGTGTTTGTAAGCAAGACACCATGAGCCCATGAGTAGATACATATAGATGATACAGTATTTCATTTGAGACGAAAATACACTTCAGGAGTCTTGATGACTTTAGGATATATAATTTACTTACCACAGTTACAGCATCATTCAGAAGTGATTCTCCAAAAACAATGATGAATAGAACTTCGTTGACATGGACTTCTTCAAACACTGCCAGAACAGCTACAGGATCCACAGCAGCAATTAAGCTGCCAAACAAGAGGAAGTCCAGCAGTCCACTATTCAGATGGCCTTGCAAAACAAAGCAAACAAACTATAAGCAGAGTCAGTTCTGTAGTATCTATCGTAATGACAGACTGTGATATTACAGGTAATGTAAAATCCTTGAAGACAGGTATCCTAAGGCATCAACTGGAAAGCATGGCTTTCCAGAAAGAAACTACTTAATAAGTTCTGCATTGTGTCACCTTGTATCCTATAAGGTTTGTTGAAAACAGCATTGGCCCATATAGATCAAAGCTGATTCTGGGAGCAGTACAGTCCTGTTCTTATGGCAAGGCACTTGAGAGAAGTATTTCCAGATCTAAACTGGCTTTGTATTTGTGTGTGGTATGGTTTATCTAACGTAAGTAAATTATCTCAGGATAAGTGAGAACTGAAAAGATGGTAAGGGGAATATATGAGTATTCCTGAGATAAACATTCCAAAATACTTCATGCCACAGGCCAAATCTGACTCTTGCTTTATAAGAACTGTTACAGTGGGACTTAAACACCACTTGTGGCCTCCTTATTCAAGTAGATATTCATTGATAGGTGCAGTTAAGTCACTTGTTCCCAAATTATGATTCATGAGGCCACTGTTAAATTTTCTGCAAGCGGACCACAAAAACAGATGAAGAACTGAAATGTATCTCAACATGCTTGTGTTGTAATGCCTTAGGAATTTTGGCAATGATTTTAAAAGTTTTGGAACTACAAAACTCTGGTGACAAAGTAACCTAGTATTTATGTAATTTTTTTAACCTTCTTTTAGTTATTAAGATTATTTTGTTCAGTTATGCAAACAGACTGAGACAAGGATCACTATTGTACTAAAAGTAACAAAAGGGAGAGCTACAAATATTACTTTGCTCAGCTTCTTAAATATCTTGCAAAATTTACTCCCTTCATGCAATCAAGAGTGGTATCCCAGTCATTTTTCCTGGTAAACAGATTTTTGAAAGGGTAGAGAACAGGAAAATTCCCTTTATGTTCATTAACAGATGGAGAAGGAAGCAAGATTCATTAAGAGGTAACGAAGCCCAGAATTATACAAGGAAGAGCAAAGAAGGAATATGTTGAGAGTTCAGTCATTAGAACGTAGTGCAGAGGCCCATGCTCACAACTGATAGACAGTTGGCATGATTTCTACAGGTGAAGGAGAAATCCATCTGATTATATGATTTGGAAGCATGAGTCAGACGATGACAGTCTGGAGCTGTAGCCAAAGGATCAATATTGCCTGTAAGGTACTTCCAGAACAACATGGCCATTCTTCTAGCAAGAACTCTTAGGAGATAATTTTTCAAATCCAGAATGTTTAGTGCTTGGAAACTAGATTCCAAATATTTTTGATACAAAATGGTGTGGCTATATTTACTGAAGAGAAGGACACTTACATGGGCAGCCAGAGAGAGGAGTAGACAATACCCTGTGGTATGTAACAATGGCAAGAAGAGAGAGCTGCAGAAGAACATATTCTCTTAGCTGCTGTCTGCCAGTCAGAGTTATCTACAATATTTTCCATACAGTTTATAGGGACCTTGGTAAGGCCTTGAAAACAGAACTTCATAGTTTGTGCAGACATATAACTACTTTATATTTACAAAAAAGGTGATAGTCCTATTCACTCTTAGACATACTGGGCTATGAGTGAGGACTAAATCTATCCATTTTAGTGTAAGAGAGGGGTTGAAGCAGTGTGCTGAAGTCTGTGTCAAAAATTACAAGAACAGCCTTGAACCTGAATGAAAGTAATTGTTCCATCAAATGTTGTCCTCCTCTGTCATGCTTAAGGAAGAAACAAGCCCAATGACAATAACTGTCAGATATCAGGGTAAAATAGAATGTAAGCTTTTAAAATAAATTGTGTCACTAAGATTGCTTATCTTTTTTATATGTTACCAATTATAATCATTGGTACATTCCTTGAAGACTTGCAAAGCTAGTGAGCAAATATTTATGGAAAGGTTAGGACACATCTATAATTCCTACAAAGCAATGTCAAGAGGTGTGAGGTTTCTAAATCAGTCTTTTATTTAGACTAACAATTCAAGTTGTTTCCACGGGATACATGACCATTGCTTCCTCCAGCTCATGAGAGTCTAGAGTGACTAGTTGTCAGCAGTAACACTTGAGCACTGGGCCCAGCTTAAGACATCTACACATACTCAGGCTTACACATATGGCCTTTTCCATAGCTGAAATTAGAACTCTAGTAGGTTATAATATGTCTTGGTGGTAAAGACAGGTCCCTGTAGTAGAATCATGGAATAGTTTGGGTAGGAAGAGACCTTCAAAGATCATCTAGTCCAACCCCCCTGCAAGGAGCAGGGATATCTGCAATTACATCAGGTTGCTCAGAGCCCGGTCCAACCTGGCCTTGAATGTTTCCAAGGATGAGGCATCCACCACCTCTCTACGCAATCTGTTCCAGTGTTCTACCACCCTCAGTGTAAAAACTTTTTTCTTTATGTCCAGTTTGAATCTACCACCTTCTGTTTCAAAATCATTACCCCTCGTCCTATCACAACAGGCCCTGCTAAAAAGCTTCTCCCCATCTTTCCTATTAGCCCCCTTTAGGTACTGGAAAACCACTATATGGCCTCCCTGTAGCCTTCTCTTCTCCAGGCTGAACAGCCCCAACGTATTTTAAAAACTAATTATGATTCATTAGATTTCCCAGAATGGGATGTTAATAAAATATTTTTGGTCATATTTTTTAAATTGTTACAAGCAGCTTGGATATTTAAATAAATAAATAATTGTCTGATCTGTTGCAATAGCAATATCCGTTTCTTGCATTTTTTTGTTCCTGAAATCCTGTATTTAGCTATAAATGTGAAATTATGGATGGAATATATTGTGCCTACACACTGAAAGCACATAGAACATCTTAACTAGCTATAAAAGTCAGTAGTGTCTGCATCTGAGCTGTCACCTTAGCATCTTCTGAAGAAAAATTCTTACTCATAAAATGTGAGTTATAGCAAGCAAATATCTAAAATGTAAGCTAAATCTAACATAGATGTCTATAATACAAACATCTCCAGTTAAAGAAGATGAATCTCATATAAACAAGTCTGTGACCTAGTTTTTCCAGATTGGTATTTTCAAATAAGGGCAACACAGGTTTCCCTTAAAATTGATAGAACAGGTATCCCAATCTTATGCTTACTTATCAAAGAACCCAGCCCCAAATTCTGCAGCTTCTCTGTGCTGGACAATGAAAGCTGTTTCTGAGGCTGAAAACTCTACTATGTTATCTTCTGTAATGATCAGCTAATAGTTTAATTCTTCATCACAAAAATGTCGTCTGCAACATCTGCAACTTCTGACATTCCAGGCACTGTTTTTATCTGGACTGAAAAGGAAGTCTATGGTAAATTGCTCTGAGTCAATTTTGCACCACTGTGGTTTGGGAACAGCCCCATGACTAGCTGTTGAGCCATTTACACCGCACAACATACTCCTTGGAGCCACTCACTCAGTCCAGGATCTCAGCACTGGTTGCCAACAACAGATGGGCAGAGTGCACAGGCAGAGCAGCACACTATACCTGTACTGCTCTCAATAACACTCAGATGTGCCTTGTAAGTACTTTCTAGAACTCATTAATTTAAGAGAATTTTGTCCTAGAAGGGCTCTTGAGCTTATTCAGTACAGACACTAAAAAAAGCATAGATAGGATGCCTGTTTCAAAACACATGCAAACCACATACAATGTGAATTATTTTTCTTCAGGTGGCAATATATAGCTTGTGTGCATGCCACATCTGCTAAGGAGATTAAGAATTGCTGTTCTGTGCATCTTCTAGCAGCACCACACTCTTATATTGTAGTATAAGTAAGACAGAGTGTGTCTTACATGTGATACTTGGCTCTGTAAGTCTTCAGTTACAATTTTGAGCCTCAGAGGGCAAAATGGGGATGTGTCATTCATCAGTACGACCCACTCAGCAACCATTGCTTACTTAATATTAAATCTGACTGAAAGAAGACAGTTGCATTTCACAGTAACTGTGAAGGTTTCTATCACAGCAGAAAGAATCAAGCCCTTCAGAGGATATTTTTGTCCACACGTCTGTTAACAGTGTGAATCCTGAGCTTTACCCTGAGTGTACACACACATTTAGAGCAGGGAAATATAAGAAACACAGATTCAAGTCCCTTTTGTGCTTGCTTCAGAGATTTCTCAGATCATTCTTAAATTTGGTAAAAATATTACAAATTGCTCCTGTTAATATTGGATTTTTCTGACAAAAATAGTTGTTAAGTTGTACACTAAAATTCACAATTGTGCCTTCACAGATCAAACTTACCCATTATTCCTGTTCGATAGACACCGTAGAGAGATAAACCGGTTGTAGCAGCATTCCAGACTGTCCCAATGACAGCATACAAAAGGATGGTACCAAGATTTCCAAAGAACAATCTATTTGGCATGAAATATCCAGCATCCAAAACAATGGGGGGCAGCAGATAGAAGAAAAATACAGTTGGTGTAAGGGCGAAGGAGGCGATGTGATCTGCTGCCCATACAATGCCACCAAGGAAGATACCAAGAACAATCAGCAGAGCACTCTCTGGAACCACTCGAGTGACTTTGTGGGACAAGTGGAAAACTGCAAGGAAAGAAGAAAACAGTTTGTCAGAATTGCAATGGAGAAACAATTGGAGCAACAACTAGCAATTTTGACTTCACACAAACTTCCTGCTTTCATTATTATTACACCCAAAAGCATGCATGGAATGCATGGGATACAGACAGTGTCAGAACCTGGCCACTTAAAATAAAAAGGTTGATTTTCAGATTTTATCCAGCGTATTTCAACTTACATGAAACCAATATTCCATGACATTTATTTCCTTTATTGGATTATCTTCTTTGTATAAGATAAGTTTAGGGAAAGATGGTGTTCTGTGCAAAACAGTAAATGCAAGACTGAAAAGAAATGGCAGAAGTGCTGGAAATAAGTAACCTTGTGGTTTATTTCTGTATCTAAAAATACACATCTGACCTCCCAATATTTGTCTTTAAAAATGATCAGTATACTAACAGATTTATTGGAGGATGGGAAAAGAATGCTGAAATAACAACTAGTTTCAAGTCACTTCTTTTTAAATTTATGAAGCATATTATATGACAATGTAGTCTGCAACAGGAGCAGAATGGAGTTGATATCACAGGAGATGCCTTTTGGGCCTTTTCCTCAAAATCTCTCTAGTAAGGATTTCAGTTAATTCAGAGCCTTTCTGGAGGAATAGGGGCTTTAGTGGTGCCCTCGTCATATATAGACGTATTTGGGGAAATGGTTCTGTGACAGGCTACTTTCTATTGTGTAAACAGTGTCACAAAATCTGTATCTTACAGTAGTATGTTACATCTATTAATGAACATGAACAGCATATGGTATCTATTATAAAAAAAAAACCAACCTGTAATTATATGGTGTGGTAAGACTATTAAACTAGCCAATAATCAGAGGGAGAGAAAATTACAGAGTGCCATGAAGGAATCTAAAGAGACAGAAAGATGGCAAGGCCAAGACAGAATAAATAGGCTGTTCAAGATGATAGAAACACAAGTAAGAGTGTAAATATATGTGGCAACATCTATTTAGAGTGTATTTGTTAGGTATCAGATAAAAGAAAAAGAAAAGAATAACAGAGAAATGTTAAGCCAACGAAGAAAGATGGAACATGAAAAAAGATGGAGGTGGCAAAGGTGTTTGATAACAAGGAAGCACAAGTGTGCTCATTGACTTTCTTGGGACTTCTGTGAGCTGTCCTTCAGTTTATCTCAAGAATTAATAGGTCCCAGATGGTCTGAACCCTGGCACTTTGTGATATGACTCAATAAATGGGATTTTATGTATATAGCTTTGTGTTGAAAATGTGAGTTTCACTTTAGGAAGAAAATTCCACTAAAAGCCATTGAGTTTCTCCTGGTTTGAGCATCAGCCTAGAACTGTGTAGAAGCTTGTACAATGCAAATGCAAGTTAGCTCAAAACTAGTTTGGACAAGAAGGCATCATTAAGAATTCCAGCCTTTTAAGGTATAGTGGAAGAATCCTTCCCATGGCTATGCAGAGATCTTAGACTGGGTTACTTTACTGAAAGACCATTGTTTTTCCTCCTAGTCAAGTATTTGTTCTAGTCAAATATTTACTAGTTACCTTTTAGAGTGTTTTAAGGGCCCCATTCCTCAACTGTCTGTCTTTGTCTTGGCTGCATCTACACACACAATGTAGAAGCATCACCCATCTTTATAGTAGTCCCACAACAAGATGATTCCTACTAGTTGTATAACCTCCATGGCAAACACGAAAGGAAAAATGGCAATGGCCTGCCTATACCAACAACAAGCACGAATGTAGATGTTCCTAGGTGGCAGACAAGCAGTGAAAACTAAGCCATGTTAGAACGTAGCTTCAGAGTGGGATTAGTACAACAGCAATCACACAGGAAAACAAACTGCATTCAGTGAAGCAGGCTAAACAATACCAGTTTTCTGTATCATCTGTGTCATGTAATCAGTACCTGAATAACACTTCACAGAAACAAACACTGTGTTTTTTTCCCAATTAGTTTCCTATCTTTACAATAAAATCCCTTGGGCTTGCATTAAAAAAAAAAAAAAATCAAATAAAGAAAAACAAACTAGCTACTATTCCATGTGTATAAATTGTAGCATTTAACTTCTCAAAAGCCTTCCTACTGGTCATTCTTGATTCCTTGAATTTCCAGTCAGTGAAATATCAACTAATTTATCACCTCACAGCATAGGGATTATCTCCTTATCCCTGAAAATGAATGTTGCTGAGCTAGTCTTACTAACCCAAGTCTGTTTTTCCTACTCTTGTGTTAGCAGATAAGCCATGACTACAAGAAGTTAAAGTTAAAAATGTAAAATAAACCTGTAAAGACTTTTCAGAACTAGACATATGGAAAAAAACTTGATGTGCAGCTAAAAATTCATATTCTGTAGAATTTTCGCCTGTACAACCAAAATCATTTTCTCCCAGTGAGTGCTGGGAAGCCAACTTGATTTTCGTTATAACACTATCTCCTCCTAGAATTCACATGTCTCCCGTGAATCAGCTGTATCATATCTGTCTGCGTTCCCTTTAACTCCAATTAACTGATTATCTGTATAAGATTTTAATACTATCAGCAATAGATTCTTCTGCTCTATTAGTTTAGGAATGCAGGCTGTGGACAAGAAAATTATTCTGTGAAATGGGACTCTAGAGAAGTCTCTTCTCTTTTTTTGCATTTCACTCCAGCAAAATCTGAAGACTAGACCGTATTTGTTTTAAGGTAACTGCCTAGATAACTCTGCAGGCAGATAGTACACAATGTGATTAGCAGAATCTCAGTGTCTCTAAAGATAGAAATATGTAAAAGGAAAATACCAAAACCGATAAAATCCAGTTAAATAACTTTAGACTAAGATGTAATTGGAACATAGATGGATGTTTGACTTCATATTTGCACTTACAGTGATTGATTTTTTTTTCTGGCTATGTGCATAAATCAATCAAGAGTGTGAATTATGAGTAGTTATTACATTTATATAAATTGATAGAGATAGATTAATTCCAAATTCATTCTTTAATGTTTTTTTTTTAACAATACATTGTCCTGAAGTTATGTCCCTAAAACATTCTGAGTGTGTTACAAACTGACATACTGCTAGTATATTCATTTCATAAAGTTTGCCTTATGTGCTTAGGAGAGATCCAGAAATAGTCCCATAAAATGAATTATGTCCCTATGACAAAGTAGAAGAATTGGAAGCTTTAGTTACATTTACTATGACTAGGTATTTCACCTTACGGAAGAGTAAAATACAATCGAGCAATAATGGACATGTCATTTAGTTTTATTCTGTTGTGAAAGAAATCACAAATATCAGGAAGAATAGCATGCAGTGCTGCTCAGATAAATTGCTTTGTGACGGACCCAGAGATGAAATTAAGCCTATTTTCACTGCTGTTAATAATGAAAAGTATATTAATGTATTTTAATGGGGAAAGGGAAAGAGCAAAGAAGGAAAAATTGTAGCCAGTGTATGGCATAAAAGAAATAACAGTGCACAGGGCAATCTTGTGATCTATAAATTTTAACATTTATCATTTAGAATTCATCTACATAAGTCTAAGCACAGTATTAGCAAAAAAGTTAAACATATGCCTTCCATCCAGTACATACTAAATCTGTCTTGAAAGTGGGCTGGACTGGCTAGTGGGTAAACTGTATTTAAATTCAAGCTGAGCGCTGCTGAATTAGAAGCCTTCTACAAAGTTAAGAAAAAATTACACAGTGTAAACTTCCTGTGATTTTTTTTTTCTGACACTTCCTTCGAGATCCAAGAAAAGTGACTGTGACGTTTAATGTTCTGATGAGAAAGACAAAACAAATCATCAATCTGATTTGATTGCTGGAACCAATTTCTTTTGACTCAAAGAAAGAAATGTACTTTAAGAAGTAAGCTATTTTTTATCACCTTTTAAAAACACAGTAACTTAGATTAAATCCTTCAGTGGAATCTACAGCATTCAGTGAAATATCTGTTGCCTTCTAAGGCCATCTGAGACTGCTTTGCAAGAAGTGATTCAACAAAATAAGCTTTTTCTCATTCACCAAATGAAATGAACACAGAAAGGTCTGGTTAAATAGCAAGAATAATAAAAGAATGATAAAGAAGATACAATGTACAATTCATGCTCAAGTCACTTAATATTTGTAGACACAGCAAAAAGGTATCTGAAGTAGGACTTTCCCATATTTCTTTCCAAATTATCTCTAACAGCACCTGTTTTTAATGAACACTGATTTTTGTTTATCAAGCAAAACACTTCAGTTACTTATTTCTAGAATTTTTTACTTTGTTTTCAGCTGAAATGAACAATTCAAGATAGATTTGCCACCTTTTGAAAATCCAGTGCTGCAAAAATAAAAATCTGAAACTACCTAATTCGTATATTGTTAAAGTTCAGTATTTACATGGTCATTTCAGCACTATCTCAAGTGACTAATGACATTTCCATTAACTTTATTAGTGTAAAATCAAGACCCTGAAAACAATGAATTTTTTTTCGTTCAGATAATATCACTGCCCAATCAATCACAAGTCTACTGAATGTGCACGGTATGCAACATCTAATCCAGAAAAGTCTAGAACTGACTTATAATAATGCTAGTAATGCTTTACTGAAGTTTCTTTGGATACAGTCCAAGGAATCACAAAATAATTTAGATTATTACAAGATTTTCAACCTATTTTTTCAGACTTACTATTTTCATAGTTCCCATGAAAGCATAGATATGAATTTGCAAACATTTCTCAGCTCCTCCTACCACTGCTAGAGGCAGGTATGGGGTCTACCATATGCATTTTTGCTAGTGGGTCAAATATGCACTGATAGTATGCTATTAGTCTATTTTTCAGTTTTGACTTTTTATATTTTCTTATAAAGATGAAATTATCATACTAAATCAAGCCATAACTGCTTCTAATTTGAGACCCAAGACTTGATTCTCCGTAATTGGCGAGAAACCTTGCACTGGCCAAAGTGAGAGCAAAATGCTGCAAACTTTTATTAGAGATTCTTTAAATTTATTTTAGAGAGAGATGCAAATAGTAGCATCTCCAAGGCAGTGTATAATCAGGTTCCTGTATTGGCACAGCATAGAAGCTACTTAAGAGAAGGCATGAATAAATTCCGTAAAAGAATATTCTGCCAAAAGGTAACTCTGTCTTCTAAACATCTTCCAGCAGTTGGACTCTGACTGGTAAGCATGAAATTTTCATTTCTTATCTGTTGTGGTTTAGCCCAAGTCATGACGCAGTTTCTAGCTCACCCTCCCCTCCTCAGTGGGATGGAGAAGAGAATGGGGAAGAAAAGAAAACTCCTGGGTTGAGATGAAGACAGTTTACTAGAATAGCAAAGGAAAACTACAATAATAATAGAATATAAGGATATTAAAATATACAAAATGAACAATACAAGATTTCTCATCACCCAATGTCCCAATGACTGATACAGCTCATCCCAAGCAGAGATCACAGAAACAAAACCCAGTAGCAAGCAAGAACAAAAGGAAGCCAGCAAGGTAGAGACAGCAATGACAGCAAGCGAGAGATGGATGGATGCCCCATCCACGGGCAACTCCCTCTTATATACTGAGCATGACGTTTATGGCATGGAATACTCTCTTTGGCCAGTTTGGGTCAATTATTCTGTCTGTCTTTCTCCCAGCTTCCTGCATCTGCACATTAGTGAGACCTGGAAAGCTGGACAGTGTCCTTGGTCTCATTAACAACAACTCATATCGTCAGGGTGTTTTATCAACATTCTTCACACACAAAATCCAAAATACATTGGCTACTGAGAGGAAAATTAACTCCCTCCCTGCCGAAACCAGAACAGTATCCACCCCTTATTCCATACCATCTACATCATGCTTTTATTTTATACATATATATATATATGCATATCTCTACACACAGATATAATTCCCTCAATCTGTGGGCCATCCATCCAAAGTCTGTCGGTTTCATTTAGTCTATGATTTTGGGCTCCATCTGTCATAACAGTCTTTCAGGGCAGGAAAGATGGTACATAGTATGGGGTTGTTGTATGCTGCATCTGGAGCTCGCAGCTGGTACATCTGGTGTGGCTGGTGTATCATGTCTATGGTCTGCGAGTTGAAGATGTTGATCTTGAGGAAGTTGTTGGTTCCATCACCATTGCACGTTGCTCGGTTTCATCGAAGTTCGTTCTTCACTGATCAGGGTGATTTTGCTGCAATACCTTTGATATGACATACAATAACTACAGAAATGGTGATATATAGTTCAAATTATTGGCTATTTTCACCTAAAATCAAATCTCCTTGAGCTACACATCAGAATTCCCCATCCTCCTGCATCACCCACCAAGTACACCCAGGTCTTTGACCAAAAGCAATCCCATGGGCGGGTTTGCCTTTGCCCAGGGGAGGAGTAACCCAGCCTGTCTTCCCCAATATATTCCTTACATGCACCACAGAGACTTTATCCCCTTCTGCAGTTTGTAGAAGTTCTGATTCGGCAGGACCAGCTCAATTGATGGATCCCCTAGTGTTGACTAACCAGGTGGCTTTTGCTGAATGTTTATCCCAATTTTTTAAGGTTCCACCACCCATTGCTCTCAGTGTAGTGTTTAGCAGTCCATTGTACCATTCACTCTTTCCAGAGGCTGGTGCGTGATAGAGGATGTGATATACTCACTCGATGCCGTGCTCTTTGGCCCAGGTGTCTATGAGGCTGTTTCAGAAATGAGTTCCATTGTCTGACTCAATTCTTTCTGGAGTGCCATGTCACTAGAGAACTTGCTTCTCAAGGCCCAGGATAGTGTTTCAGATGGTGGCATGGGGCACAGGATATGCCTGTAGCCACCCAATGGTTGCTTCCACTGTTGTAAGCACATAGCACTTGCCTTCACAGATTTGTGGGACTGTGATGTAATCAATCTGCAAGGCCTCTCCATATTTATATTTCAACCATCATCCTCCATACCACAGAGACTTTAACCACTTGGCTTGCTTAATTGCAGCACATGTTTCACATTCATGGATGACCTGTGCAATAGTGTCCATGGTCAAGTCCACCTCTCAATCATGAGCCCATTCGTATGTTGCATCTCTTCCCTGATGGTCTGAGGTGTCATGAGCCCACTGAGCTAAAAATAGTTCCCCTCTGTGTTGCCAGTCTAGGTCCACCTGGGAAACATTAATCTTAGCAGCCTGATCCAGCTGCGGGTTGTTTTGATGTTCTTCTGTGGCTCGACTCTTGGGTATAGGGGCATCTATGTGACGTACTTTTACAACCAGCTTCTCTAACTGGGCAGTAATAACTTGCCACAATGCAGCAGCCCAGATGGGTTTGCCTCTGCACTGCCAGTTGCTCTGTTTCCATTGCTTTAACCACCCACACAGGGCATTTGCCACCATCCATGATTCACTACAGAGATAGAGCACAGGCCATTTTTCCCATTAAGTGATGTCTAAAGCCAGCTGGATGGCTTTCACCTCTGCAAACTGACTCTCCTTGGTCACACAAGGTAAACCGCAGGGTATCTTGCAGTGTGTACCGTCTTTCTTGAGCAGATTGAGGTCTTGTAATAGCTGAGGTACTGGTCCGTGCGGGTGGGGACTCAGACCTATCCTCTTTGAGTTTCTGAAACAGTTTTTCAAACAGACTTCCAGATCCTTCAGTCAGTGTTTCCACAGATGAAACATAGGCCCATGTCAAGGAAGAGAGACTGTCTTCATATTGTTGGAGTTGGTTAGCCACTGCACGTACTGGTGGTGCCTTGTCATCTTTCCAACTCATTGCTGCCAATGACTTGGCATACGATGATGGTGCACTCTGTACAAACTTCCACCACATGAGTTGGGAATATTCAATTTCATCTGGATCTTTGGATGCCTGCAGGTCATCCAGGTTATGATAAATCAGTTCCCAAGCAGCTAATCCCCTTAGAAACTGGATACCTCTCTCCATGGTGGTCCGCTTGCTTGGGTGGCATATAATATCTTCCATGAAGAAATATCTGTCCCTCAAGCCTGACAGGAGTCGCCTCCAGAGGCTGCAGGCTTCTGTCTCTCTTCCAATCACCCTGTCAATGGTTGCTTCGCTAGACAGGGATCCCAGCTGCCTGGCTTCCCTACCTTCTAATTCCAGGCTACTGGCCCCACTGTCCCAGCATTGGAGCAACCAGGTGACAAGTCACTCACTTTGATTATGGCTGAAATCTTTTTGCATATCTCACAGCTCACTCAGGGATAGGCATTGGGTGACTACCTCTGCTTCTGCCTCACTGTTCTTGTGATGTCCCTGGTTGCTCATTATCTTTCACTATGTGAACTGATCTTTTTTGTGTATTTCTTCTGTACAGGGGCAACTGATACTGGCACAGGTTGGTTTTTTGGTTCATCTATGGTTCTTCTTGCCAGAGTTTTAGTAGCCACAGTGCCTATTGTGGGGGTTGAAGCAATTACAGTGCCCATAGTGGGGACTGGGATAGCTGCGGTGCCTGCCTTATGGGCTGAAGTAACTCCAGTGCCTGTAGCAGGAATTGGAGTAGTTGCAGTGCCTGTCGTGGGGGCTGAAGTGACAGTAGCATCTGTAGCAGCAAGTGGAGTAGCCACAGTGTCTGTAGTGGGGACCGGGATATCCACAGTGTCTGTCGCCGAGGTTGGAGTATCCACAGTGCCTGCTGCCAGGGTTATGGCAGCCACAGTATTCTTAAATAGTTGTTTAAACTTAATCAAGATCAAGATCTGAGATAGCTGCAAGAGAGCTGTCAACATGAACACGGTGGTTGGAGTATCCCAAGGGTATTCAAAATTCTCAAAAGCTGTTGAAATTAGCTTGGCGAAGTAGAGGAAGCTGTAAACAATGTCCCCCCTCTGTGGCCTGGCTTCCCAGGCCAAAACAAGAGGTATAATTCCAAACAACACCCATGAGATGACTCCCAAAATACCCAGACGGAGCTGCCGCTGCCTCTTCACTCTTCACACCACCAGCTGCCATTGAATACAAATATGAAACCGATCTCGTTACCAGTGATCTCACTAAACCACTCAGTGCCACACAGCACAGCAGAATGATACCTTTAATCTCAGAAAAGATAAGCCGTGTATAAACACTGACAAACAGCAGCAAGTATGGTGCTGCTCAATACAGCTCTAAAAACAATTCCGAGAGCAAATAAAACAACATTGTGGCTAGCAATGACCAAACTGACATTGTGAATGCTAGTGACAAATCTGCTTTCAACATGCTATAGTCAAACCTGTCCTTATCTCAACCCTTCGGAACTGACTGGTGGCTTGAACCTTGGATACTCAGATTAAAGTCTGATGATCTCCCAACTGACCTAGTGAGGCCCCTTTGAGCCCCACGTTGGGTGCCAAAAAGACTGTGGTGGTTTAGCCCAAGTCATCACACAATTTCTAGCTCACCCTCCCCTCCCCAGTGGGATGGAGAAGAGAATGGGGAAGAAATGAAAACTCCTGGGTTGAGATGAAGACAGTTTACTAGAATAGCAAAGGAAAACTACAATAATAATAGAATATAAGGATATTAAAATATACAAAATGAACAATACAAGATTTCTCATCACCCAATGTCCCAATGACTGATACAGCTCATCCCAAGCAGAGATCACAGAAACAAAACCCAGTAGCAAGCAAAAGAACAAAAGGAAGCCAGCAAGGTAGAGACAGCAATGCCAGCGAGTGAGAGATGGAGGGATGCCCCCTCCACGGGCAACTCCCACTTATATACTGAGCATGACGTTTATGGCATGGAATACTCTCTTTGGCCAGTTTGGGTCAATTATTCTGTCTGTCTTTCTCCCAGCTTCCTGATCCTGCACATTTGCGAGACTTGGAAAGCTGAACAGTGTCCTTGGTCTCATTAGCAACAACTCACATCATCAGGGTGTTTATCAGCATTCTTCACATCTGAAATCCCAAACACACTGGCTAGTGAGAGAAAAATTAACTCCATCCCTGCCAAAACCAGGATATTATCTTATCTACATTTTCATGTTCTCCTTAGCATAATGGAAGGGGAATTCTATTTTAAAACTGTCTAGTTCTACCCTTTCTGCAGTTTTTTCAGTAGTGTATTCTGCAGATATATGTTATTACTTAAAAAGAAGTCATAGATATGAAATATATTCCAATAGCACACATGGTAAAATTTTGCTTTACCCTGCCTGTATAATATCTCAATGTACAATCAAATATCAGTTTGTGATCTAAAATGATCAAGTGTATCTGGGTAGTGATGCAGTTCAAAAGCCTTAGGGAAGTCACAGTCCATTCCTATTATGTTGGTCTACCTGACTAGTGTCCTGGTTTTGGCTGGGATAGAGTTAATTATCTTCCTAGTAGCTGGTATAGTGTAATGTTTTGGATTTAGGATGAGAATAATGTTGATGGCACACTGATGTTTTAGTTGTTGCTAAGCAGTGCTTAGATTAAGACAAAGGCATTTCATCTTCTCATGCTCTGCCAGCAAGAAGGCTGGAGATGCGCAAGAAGCTGGAAGGGAGCAGAGCCAGGGCAGCTATCTGAGACTGGCCAAATCGATATACCATACCATATGACATCATACTCAGCATATAAACTGAGGGCAGTTGGTGGGAGGAATCACTGCTCAGGGTGGGGCTGGGCATCGATCAGCAAGTGGTTAGCAATTGCACTGTCACTCATTTTGTACATTCTATATTATTATTATCGTCGTTGTTTTTGTTATTATTATATCTTCCTTTGCTGTCTTATTAAACTGTCTTTATCTCAACTTACGAGTTTTACTTTTTTTTTTTATTCTCCTCCCCACCCCATCGTAGGTAGGGTGAGGAGTGAGCAAGCAGCTGTGTGGTGCTTAATTGCCAGCTGGGTTTAAACCACAACACTAGGGAATGGCTATGCTGTCTAAAATATCATATGGAACATATATTTTCAAGAAGGGATCATTTTGCTTCCACCATCCCTAAAAGGTATACATCCATGGCCACTCTCTTACTCCCTATCTCCACGCATTAGTTGCAGCCAGTTAGTAGATCACAGCTCAGACTAACCAGCTGCATCTGCCATACCAGGAAAGAAGCAGCACTGCTGTAGAAATGTGTGGCATGGCCTGTGCAAGCCCTGGGGCAGTGATTGCAGCATTCATGGTGTAGGAACTCTGTGTAGATGCTGGGGCAGAAAGAATTGTGTATTTTCTATCCTTTTTTCCCCTGTTTTTTTATCTGCAAACTCCTTTAAAAGGTTATTTTAGATTCTTAGTGTTTGACAATTTTTTCTCATTAAGCTGTATATGTAGGAGATCCAGATAATCTGACGTCCACAACATCTAAAAAGAAGCTGAACAAATTACTGTTTTAAAATTACTTCTAACTCTTGATTTACTAACTGGGATTTAATAATCCCTAATCTTTATTGGCTGCCTGTAGTGTTCACTGTGATCATTTCTTGATACTGAGGGCAATGCACGTCAGTTTCATTCTGCACATTGCCTAGTCCAGACTAACAGTAAATGCTTCTTCAACAACAGACAGTACAAACTCCTTAGGAAAGTTCACAGATTCAATTGTTTAGAAAATTTTTTTTTTTTTTTTTT
>JAAGAY010134262.1:0-27587 GCA_011801015.1 Ardeotis arabs
GTACAAGGGGGAGATAAAATTTATTTTGGCTACAACACGGAAAAAAATTTAATCCATCATGGTAAATTGCTAGAGGAGCCTTTTAAGCCATCAAACCTATAGAGTGACCAGTAACTTGGTGGTACTGGTGAAAGGTGAGACAAGATTTGGGGACTTCCTCAAAGGTGAGGGATTAGCACTTTTGACAGGATGTGCAAACTCCAAATTTCCATGTTGTTGGAGAAAAAAAAGATATTGCAAAAAGAGGGTCTCCACAGTAAGAAGAAACAAAATCTGCTGGTTCTATGACAGTCTCTTCCACAAGAATACAAATCTAGGCTGTATATTTGACCATTTCTTTTTGTCAAAAAAAACCTCTCATTGGGGTGCAGGCTACACAGACAGAGTGCTTTCTGGAGCCTGGTAATCGGAGATATTCCTTGCACTGAGCTCCAGACTCCTCCTCATACTAAACTGGACCTGAGATTACTGTCGGCTGCAATGAAAACAGGTTTTATTGAACCTGACGTGCAGTAGGAAAGGGAAGAAAATTTGTTATATTAAAGCTGTTGGAACAAGTGTTGTGCTCTATTGCTATGACATAGATATGAAAGAGCTCCATGGGTGTTAGCTAAACAGGCTTACACACAGGCAAGAATAATTTTAGCTCATCACAACTTAGAAACCTTTAATTTTGGAAACTGGGTGTCAGACACCCAGTTTAACCCTCCTGTTTTCTTCACATGGAAACAAGGCTTTCCAAGAGTCATGCATGTTATACGAGCTTGTATATTTGTCATGTATCTCCTATTTTTCTGTCTTCGAGGAATGCCAAGACCCAGCAAGTCAGTGAGAATACTGGCCCCCACACCAAATTATGTTTCTAATAAGATCTCAGCATAGTAGTGATGCAATTCCTGTTGTTCTTTGTGCCCATCTTATTTTCTTCCAAAATCGTTATCTTGCCATCTAAACAATAATATTTAGGTACTTTAAATATTTAAATAATATGGAATACAGTTATCTGTTAACGATACCAGATAACTATAAGGTATGTTAGTCAATTCAACCTCATCATTACATAAATAATAATAAAAATGCTCCATTTGGTGACATACAGTTCCACCTGAAATACAGCAACCGCAGACATACCTGAGATTGCTGTCTCTGAAATCAGTTTTTTCTTTACAGCTTTTGGAAAACTACGGCCATTTAAAAATTAGCTCTCAGAGTAGATGCAAAGATGTGTGGCAATGCTTCGTATCTTCAGTAGACGTGCGGCTTTTAAGAGCCATTAGCTTTTGCATGCACATTTGCCCGCACAAAGGAAAGCTCATCAGACCCTGTGCATGTGAATGACACGTTAATAACATACAGCACTCCTACCAACACAACTGTATTCCACCCCATTTGCTCTGTGAGAAAATGTTGTGGTTTCACTGAATGACCACTGCTAACTCTTATCCTGGCTCAATTTCATTTACTACTTAATGTTGTTGTTTTAACAGTATAGGATTACATCTTTAATATGCTGTTAACTTTTTTGCTTTCACTGCCATCAACTTTCTTCTTTGAAATAAATGTCCTTAGAGAAGTCCGTGCTTTACTGTATCCCTTTATGCAAAAAATTTAATGTCATATTAAAGAAAAACATAATGGCACAGGAAAAAAAATGGGGCCACTTTAGCATGCCGTTAAATTGTGTGTCCTTTTGCTATTCAGAAGGGAAAGACATTTTTAAACTTGATACTTATTTATAAATACATAGTGTACAAGCAATTAATATTTCAGAACTTACTTGATTTTGTATTTTATGCTTGAGTTTACAGTTTACCAAGTAAACATTCTTTGACTTTTTTTGGCATGATGCATCTGTTCAAATTTTTAATACAATAAATTGGAAATACTTACCACAGGCAATTAATTAATCATTGCAACAAGATTTCATTTATTTGCTTCCCCAGCCTCGTGCTTTCTTTTCATGAATACTAATTTCAGGTTGTAGGCAGAGGTAAATAAAAGTATACTTATTTGTATAATGATGTAGAAGGGAAGAGAAGGACAGAACAGGTCACTTCAAATGAAACCTGGAGATTTGGCAAAACATTTCAGACTGTACCATTTAAGAACAATAAGCCAAGCATTCTCACCCCTGCTCCAAGAGCATCCACTCAATGACCGGTTGGACGGCTGGAGGGGAAGGTGGTTAAACACTGAGACACTCAGTGTACCATACCTGTGGAGGCAGGTCATAGGAAAGGCCCCACTTGTAAAAGAAAACAGAGATGCTAAACTTTCTAATAACTCAGGGTTCACACCCAACCATTTACACTCAAATTTTACAGCTTCTTGCTTCTCAGTGTGTAATAACTCTTCAAAACCACTTTTTATCACTATTGACCTTGAAGTCCTGGGAACAGTTTCATGGGTGCTCACTTAATGTTATCATAAGAAAAAATAAAATTTTCTTTAAAAGGTATAGGAAAGGGTTGACAGCATCATTTTAATGAGTCAAACCTCAAAAGAAATAAGATTTGCAGGCATTAACAATTGATGCATTCCCCATAAAGCAGTATCTACTAAGACGTAACAATTAGGTATTGCTAATAGTTTATAAACTTTTAATATCAGCTGTTCTTCCAACTGGCTAGCTGGAAAGAGGTAGCTCTAATTGGTCAAAAATGAGTTGTTAACCATGGTCCAAAAAGTATGGAATTACTTTTATTACATGGCTGTTTATTCAACAAATTTGGGTGCTTAAGTATCACCACTAAAAAAGGGAGATAGAGGAATTCCTTTTAGGAGTTTACTGTGTTCAGACCATTTTCCTGGTGGAAATACAGTCAAGACGAGATACCGCTGAGTAGTATTTGCAGAGAAACTACAGAAGAGTAGTCTGGAAATTGGATGAAGCTCTTCCCAGTGATGAAACCTCTAAAATCTTGTGAAAGCCACTACCACCCTCCCCATTCAATTCACGTAAGAGGATTAGGTTGCACTTTTCTCCTGTTAGCAGAACATTTTCTTTTTCAAACTCAGAGAAAAACTTGTGCTGCTGGCAGACTTAGTAAATAAATTTTTAAAAATCATTTGAAATCATAAAATAAGGGTAAAGTCTATTGTGTTAATTCTTTTCAAGATAAACTAGTCTGCCTTTGTTAAGTAGAATTAGCAAATTGCAAGGTTAAATTATGAGACATTTTACAAAATAAAGATTTATTAAGAACAGTAGATAATGAAGATAATCAGAGGTTTTGTTAGCAGTGAATTATGTAATGGGATTTTGCATTTCCAACCTTTGAAAAAAAATATCAGTAGCTTGCAGCTGGTTGTGTTTCAGGCACATCACTCTGTAGTGGATGATCACCTCATTTGAAAAGCAAGATTAGAAAGATTTTTTTTTTTTCCCCCTCTGTCTCTAAGGCATCAATTGCAGATCAGTAAAATCCTCTCCAACTGATAACAAGTGCTTGGAAGATAAATACTCTGTCAATCAATCACTTCAGCAGACACTCAAGATGGCTTGAAACCTTTCCACCCACCAGCTTTTCCACCAGATGTCAGAAAATTTGTATATACATGGCTTATGAAAATAAGATTTTTCCTCCTAAATAAGTATTTTGAATGTAAAATCATTTAGATGGGCTCTGAATAATACTGTTGCAGCTCAGCAGGTTTACACAGAAGTAGTTATTGAAAACAGAGCACTGACCATAGCGCTTTACACTGTTATTTGGTATTGGAATTAGAGACACGCAGTGACCTAACACACAAACTGCTGTGCTGGATGCTGTGCGAGCACACGAAGGATGTGCACTCCAAACTAAGAAGTCTGCTACTTAAATGGCTATTGACAAATGAATTATTGTTACCTTCTGTTGGAAGCTCTCCGTGGCTATGGGGACTAGGACGCCCTGCATACAGGGAAAATAAAGTATATCCTGGCACCTGTACTTGAATTGATTTCCACTAAGCCACTGCAGATCCAGCAGGGCCACCTCTGAGGCCAACGTTAAATGCCACGCTCATTGTTTTCAGGCAGGTTCAGGAAACAGCGTGCGTACTGGACCCCAGTCAGTGTATCCGGCAGAATTAAGCTTTGTATCCCTGCGTATCGCACAGCTTACCTGGAAGGCTACTTCAGCCCTTGTACAGCAAAGTATGTACACAATCATTGAGTTCCGAGGCTGGGAGCAGTGCGTGGGCACGGAAGACCCATATCCTTGTGATATGGAGCTGCCGGTCTGATTTCAGAAATGCACATCGAGCCTCTGCTGAGGATCCAGGCTGAAGGACCTAAATTATGTGAACCAGACCTGTATTTCCTGGTTCTCAAATTAGCACCCTAGCCACAAACACCTTATTTCTATTAAGTTACAAGCAATAGGTTGGAAAATACATAACTAAATATACTATCTAAAAATGCAGACCAGATATAACCTTATGGGAGACATTAAGTGAACAAGACCTAGCTTGAAATGTCTCTTAGGTAAAACAGAATAAACTTGCACCTTTCTTGTGTACAAGCCTCACTTATTTATAAGATTTACTTAAAGTCTCTTAAAAATGAAGAATTTGATGGCAATCCTGTCTCTTTCCTTCCAAAAAAAGATGATGCCCTAAACAAAAAAAAACCCAAAACAATTTAAAAAGAGTCCCAAATTCATAGAAAGAGGGAGATAGCAGTTCTGGTAAGTCTCGTTAGCTATTACTCTGTTCTCATCTTCCCTAGGCTTCTGCTTTTGGCCGCTCTGGGAGATGGGACACTGGGCCTGACGATTTTTCCTCTAAGCCAGCACAGCGCGTTAGCTAAGGCAAACTCTGCCACTGAACAGCTGTAAGACAGTCCTACCCTTTCAGATAACTTAAGGTGATATATGCAGAGGCATGTATTAGTTCTAAATAGCAATTTCTAGCCACAGAAACTCAGGAATTATTACTAGGACTATTTTTTAAAAATCTATTATTTATATAAATTTGACTTTTGATTTATATAACATTAAAGCTCATGCATCAGTTTTTCCAGACATTTCAGTCAAAATTTACTCTTTTAATCAACACTACAGAGAACTCAATCTCTCATTGGTAGAGTTCCGCAGTTTAGATTAAAGAAAGAGGTTTTTCTCCGCAGAGGATAGTTAATTAGCACTCAAAATATTCATTAAAATTCAAAAATGCCAAATACAAGAACCATCACTGCTGTCATTAGTACAGACCAGACAAAGTCACTGCACAAAATCACCTCATATAACAGCAGGTCAAGTTATTTGGATGAAAATTAGTAATCAAAGTCAAAATCGCTAACCTGAGGCACTTCTGAGCAAGGAAGTGTTCTACAAAATTCGGATATCTCTGAAGAGACATGTAATAGCTGTTTAGAGAGCCAAGCAGCTGAAAGTAATCTTTCTGAAACTCAAATATTTTTGTAAAAACAGGTAAGAATAGTGTGCTTTCTACAACATTAATACCTTATGAGAAACATACTGACCGCAGCATTGCACTTCCATGGCCGAGTACTGTGGGATTTGGTTCCTGAGCACTAAGGCCCTACAGAAGCTAACGTCAGCTACAGCAATTCTTTGTTACTGCTCCATAAAGCACAACACAGAAGAGATCTTTATAGCGATTCAGGATTTCACGTCCTTACTCGTAAGCAGTGTTCCTGCCTTAACCTCACCAGTACGTAGGCGTCCTTAGAAACCTCTGAGGACAGTTTCTGGAGAAAAGCTGAAGACTGCATGGTCATTCTACAGCAAGCTTGATAGCTAGCTGTAAGGTCTTACACCTTACAACAATTATCTCCATGTATGAAGACTGCTGTCTAAAACAAAAAAGGGTTTATTTCAAGTGTTTGTACTAAATCTATGTTGTGGAGTCTGTGTAGAGTATTTCAGCCCCCAGCCTACCGCCCCGAGAGCCTTTCAATAGGTGACACGAATCTAAACATCAATGCAAAGCCTTCCTCGTATTCACTTTTTCTTTTCTGAATTAATGACTTTGAAAAGTAAAGCATGCTTCTTCCACATTGTAAGGATAAAATATAAATGTAGCAGTCTATTTATTGCATTCTTTTACTACCATATTGTCAAACTTCTCCCATTCTTTATTCCATTACTATCTCTATCAAATTCATTATCGAGCTGTGCAAGTGGGTCTCACTGTAAAATACCTGAACTCTGTGAGTGCTGGTATTACAAATACTATGCCATATCTTTTTTTTCTTAAGAGTAGCGTGCTGGTAATCTGTGTTACAGACTACACTTTTTTAAATTTCAGATTTTAGATGTCCACATCTTACTCTATCATGCATCTTCCTTTTCTGCGCTTAGGTTTCCTACAGTTTCAACAGCTGTCCAAAGGGTTAAAGTTACATCTCTGTCTCAAAAAACAATTCTCCAAAATAAGGACCATCTTTTTTTTTCTTTTCTCGTGATTAAGCCATGCATGCTGCTGAAAGCAGGCCTCAAGCCAATGCTTCAACATTCAGTAACACAAAGATAACAGGATGCGTTGGCTTCAAGTAAATCAGCTGTTACACGTCTCGGCTGTCTTGTGCCTGGATGCCTAGCTTAGGGATCCAAACCATTTATCTCTAATGCATCTATGAATTTACAGAACATTGTACCAGTTTCATTATTCCCAAAGCACGTGCAATTTCTGCTTGGCTGTTCATACAGTTGCTAAGAGAATATCACGGGGCGGGGAAAGCAGCTACATGTTCAAAAGTACAAAGCTGTCAGAGGGAAATAAGAATTGATGGAAAAAGATTAAACTGATTCTAATTTTTTTAATTCACTATCAAGCTTCTTTCCTTTTAATGTTTTCCAACTTATCCAGATATCCTTTTTTCCCCTCTATCTCCTTTCAGTGGTGACCATGCTCTGAATATCCAACTCCCCTAGACTCTGCTGAAGACAGACTGTAATTTCACAAGCTAAATAAAACACATGGGAGTACTCCCACGAGCACGTACTGTATTTCACAGTACAGTATTTTCACAGTATTTCTCCTTCACTTGGTCGGTTTTTAAATGAGATGGTTATTCAAGGCAAGGTGCGTACTTTGGGCAGCAAGTTAAGAGCTGGATTGGGGCAGCAAATTAAACTTCATAAATAGACACGAGGGCCTAGCTATCAAACTGCCAACCATGTCTTGTAGGTGCAGTGAGCCCAAGAGCAAAGGGAGGGGAACTCATACTGACGCTTCTTCCCCATCTGCCAAGTCATGTGGGAACCACGGGGTTTGGGGGCTTTTCTTCTCGGTGAGGGGTGCGAGGGCGGGGCAGGGCGAGTTAAATCAGCTTATGGGCAGGTAAACAGTTCTGATCCCAACAGATACATGTTAGTCCCCCATGAACAATCAATGCTGTTATTAATGTTATAATAACATAAAACTACCTGCACACAGAAGTGACCAGTACTTTGAAACAATATACATCTAAAACATATCGACTAAAAAGAGGATCTATACTGTGTCTGCAAGCCATACATTTCAAAGGAGTCTTGATCATTCTGCTTCCAAACCCCCCCTGAATATTGACATGCCTTCTCAAAAACATTTCCAGCCTCTTAAATGTTGAGGATAATGTACTATGCCTCTGCATTAACTCAGTTTTAGTATTTAGTCAGGATGGCCTTAATTTATTTTACTGATGCATATACAAATGCTTTTAATTTGAATGCTATCTACAAACACATCAAAGGAAACAGAATTTTCCTTCAGTGTTAATTTAAAAAACCCAACCTGCTTTTATCTCTTATTTCCTTAATTCATACATATCCATAGCAAAGATATTTTATTTTTTTTTAAGCTCATGCAGAATACACACATAATATCTTTACAAGCTTTGTTATTACTTACAGCAAGTAAGCGGTTTAATTGAGTCGTCCTGTTGTAATGCCAACCAGGAGACAACACTGACAATGAGGAAAGGAATCATTCCACTAATCAACGTGTGCAGTATTGAGAGTTTGCTTGACATTCCTCCCGGCCAATTTTAACCAGCTGTACTCGTACCCCTCGGTCTGCACAGGCTTGCGGGCAGCTACAAGTATTTCTGAGGAGCACTTTATTTTCCATTTTTTAATATTTCCATTATTTGCAAGGGCTGCTTGGAAACAACATGTACAGGAAGGAAAGAATTGGAGAAGCATGTTCCTATTGTAGAAGGTATAAGAAAGGGCTTGTTTCCCTCCAGCTCATGAACTTGCAGCTATGAGGCTAGAAATTACACAAACGACAGAAAAATGCAGGCTGACAATCAAGAACTTGTTAAAGGAGAATCCTACATGGGTACTCTGAGTTATCCTTGCTAACAATCTGCATCAGACACCCACGACATCATGAACTGGGAACAAAAGCGTACAAGGTAAATTAGGTTATGTTTGAATAACAGTCAGTTTAACGTTACGTGACTAGCAAACCGACCTGCTAACACGGCACACTTTTTTTTTTCCTAGTGACTGTTGTAATTAAAAGAGTCTGTACAAAAGAGAATAGTGCATAGTGTCTACAAGAGAATTAAGGAGCTCCAGATCACTGAGGATGATGAGAAGTGGGAAATTAAAGACGCACCAAGTACTGTCCCATCTCAGAAGGGATCTTGCTTCATAGTTGTACTGGATTTGGATATACTCAAACATGTATCTTCCCCAAGCTTTTCTATTACAGGTCTCATTTAAGCAGTTTCCCAATACACAAGATACTTTAGAAAAGCAAATGCCGTTCCTTTTCTCAGTGCTCCTATCATTTTATCTCAACAACACGAGAACATATTTCCTCACGTACTTGCACATACGAGCACAAGCATACAGTCTCTGCATCAAAAACTTGGACTGTGCACAAAATTTAACCTTTACATTTCTTATTAAACTTTTTGTCTACTGATCTCCTTTTTCCTTTTTAAAATAAGACGCATAGGATTTAATTTAATTAATACCTAGTGGCTCTAAGAAGATAAATACAACACTTCTTGTGAAACCAGGATCTTTCAAATGGTGCTGTAGGAAAAGGGAAAGCTTTTACCTAAGGATGATTAGAATAGTCAGCTAATTTGTACTGCTTCTAAATTTCTTAACTTTCACTTTATCTTTAAATCCTCTATCCAACAGCTAAAATATCCAACAGCAGTACAAAGAAGAGAAAACCAATGGCAAGAAATCCATAGTCTGTTTCTGCCCACATCCATATGAAAAAATATGTTACTGTTTTCAGACTTAGAGTTACATGTGCTGGTTAGCTGTTTAAATTGCTGAGGATGGAAGGAAAAGAGTTTCATACAGTGTCTGAGGAGCACACAGAACAAGCTTTTCATAAGGCTTAGTTTCACATAACCCCCAAAATTACATACCAAAAGGCAGGAGCCTATACTGTGCAAAAATTTAGAGTAACCTAAACTTGCACATCCAGTGTACTCGTTGTGAAGGGGTTTTCTCCACTGAATACGTTTGCATTTCTGTGTGTAAAATTACAGGGAGGAAAGGAAAATGTTTTATGTTTCTTTTTAGACAGCGGGAATATGCTCATTGTCAACAGCTACGGAATAGAGAGTTTCAAATTCAGAATAGTTCAGGTTTTAGGAAAAATAGAAAAAAAAACACATTCAACAAGCTCAAAGACTAGTTTCCGACAATTAAAAATTAAATAAGTCTGCAAAACAGAAGTCTAGAATGGAAGTCCTTCTGAACTTAAGCAGGTTAGGATGTCATGTCAGATTGCCTGCAGAACCAAATTCCAGCCGTTTGCAGAAACAAACAGTTACGTTTCTGTCAAATCACTGTTATTTTTAAGGACATTTTCTGTCAAGCTGATGTTTTTAGAGGGTATTGGTGCATTTTATTTATATACAGGTATGGGTAACGAAATAATTTTTCCCCAGGTTAGAATGACAAAGGATTTCTGTTCCCTTTCTGATTCCACAGGAAAGAATCCCCTTCCTGGCATCCCCTTGCTCCGTTCATTTAGAAAATTCTCTAGGATGCTGGCAATCCCTTTGATTTCTCCTCATCTCTTAGCAGCACTTTATAATCTACATCTTTTGATTATTCTGTCCTATAAGCTTTATGCATTTACAAAGAAGTCTGTGGCTGCTAGTACAGGGTCAGTCTCTAGATGGCTGTATAAAAAAATGCCCGTATCCAGTTGACTAAGCTAATGAAAAAGGGAGTCCCTTCCATCCTCTTCAGGAACATAAATTGTATTCCAGAAGAAAAGTTCAGCTCCTTCCTCCTAAGACTCCAGTGCTCTGCCAAGGTTTTCTGTTGTTCAGCCTCAGCAAATCGTGTAACATCAATTACATTTTTTCCAATTATTTCTCCTTTTTTTCTGTACTGTATTGCTAAAGATTTCCGGTGCTTTTCAGACTGTTTGGATGACAGCTGTGCTCCTTTAACATGAGCCTAACAATCTGATCACTCCTCTCCTTCGTCACACAACTACCATGCTTCCCACTTTCAAGGTCGAGTGAATATTAAGGGCTGAACTGCTAAACCCAAACAGGGCACGGTGTATCAGGACTAAAAGGGAAGATTTCTCTATTTCATTTTCCTGAAGTGCAGGATGGAGGATGGCACAATTCCCTAACATGACATGTGGTAGCATTATGCTAACACTTTATCTTGTGTGTTGGACACAGTTCCAGCAAGCAGACCAGGGTGCAGAGACATCTCGTGCAGAGAGAACGGTCCAGCGTTCCCTCCTGTATCGTACACTCCATATATCCACAGGATGAAATTCTAAGCTAGTATCAATGCCTGTCAAAATCCTTTGCTTCTCTCACATAATCACTCATAAGCTTCACTTGCAGAGATTTGTTGTTGTTGGTTTAGGTGGTCTTTGGCTTCATCATGTGAGCATTATAAATGGCTCAATTTTTCTTTCTTAAGCAGCTGGTCCCCTCCACGTTCACCAGTGAGGACAATGTGCACCTCCGCTGTGAAGCTGTGCGGGAGAGCGTGCGTTGTAACAGCACTGAAGGGATCTGCTGGCGTAGGCACCGTACACACACAGCATACACACCACCTGAAGAGACAAGGGCAACAAAGCGCGAGGAAGCAGAGAAAAATGACTGGGTTTCTCTGTCTCTTCTGTCCTTCTCTAAGCTCACAGCCCTGCTCCTTGCAGGGGGGCTGGACTAGGTGACCTTCAGAGGTCCCTTCCAACCCAAACCATCCTGTGATTCTTCAGACAACCAGTTCAAGGGTCTAGCTCTGAATCCATCACCAACTTTATTCCTCCACTGCAAGTGAGAGGCCCCTATCTGATGACTTGGATTTAGCAAAGTATTTAAGAGTACTTCATGCACATTGATTTTTAATACTTTTAATTTTTTTTGCATCTATTTTTAAATTTTCCCTGAAGTAATGGAATTTTATATAAATACAGAACACATTCAATACAGGATTAGACATATAAGCAAAAATATCTGGTAGATATTTCTGTGAATTAACAGAAAATAAATTTTATTTAGGAAGCTATGAAATTTTTTAAACATTTTATTCAAACAAAACCAATTTGTTACAGCATAAATTGTTGAAAACATCGAGCACCTGAGTAATTGTGCTTAGTTTTAATTATGACAACCATATGAAAAATTAGAAAAATTTATATAAACCATGCATTTTATTTGGGATTAATATGAAATATTCTCCCACCTATTTTTCTTCAAAGACACGTTTTACATTAAATACTCTCCCACTGAAGCAGTTATTGAAAAACACTTCTTACTAAGAAGCTGAATTTCAGACGTGAGCAGCTTGCTCTGAGTTGCGTGGGCAGGACGGGAACACGGCAGAAGTGTTAGTGCAGAAGCACCGTCTAAGTGCATGAATAATGTCTTCTTACTGATTTAACTGTGAAATATGTTCCTTTGGCATTCGTAATGAGGGGCAGAGCAGATGGTGAAAGCTTAATATGTCCATTAAAATAAATTATGCTGCCAGTGTTTCTGTAGTCTATAAAACTTTGATTGAGCTGGCTAGCTCAGGTTGGGATTTTTGTTCTCCTTGGAGCAGTTCCTGTGCATATGCTGGGGAGTGGTTTCTGTTGCAACTGCAGCACGAAAATAAAAGGAAAGGGACAGGGAATTCTGTCCAAAGACTAACACCACTTTGAAATGGGAGACCTCTGATTTAATTTTCTCCTCCTTCCCTAACAATCTTTTTCCTCACTGAAAGAAAGCCTAGTTGTATTCTTCTTACTCTTTCACTTTCAGTGTGTTAAAGCCTCAGAAACAACACACGTTTGTTTCCTTCTTTAAATGGTCAGCAAAGAACTACTGCTGTTCTTGGCCATAGCCTTTTGTCACTGAGCAGAGGACAAGGAAGGCATTTTATTTTTAGCGTGCTCCCACAGGCAGGTAAGTATCACAGCTCATCGGCTGGCTTAACAGCAGAGAGCACCACACAATCTCACGTTGAGCACCAAGGTTCCAGATTCATAGAATCAGAATGGTTGGGGTTGGAAGGGACCTTCAAAGCCCATCCAGTCCAACCCCCCTGCAAGAAGCAGGGACATCTCCAACCAGATCAGGTTGCTCAGAGCCCCGTCCAGCCTGGCCTTGAACGTTTCCAGGGATGGGGCATCCACCACCTCTCTGGGCAACCTGGGCCAGTGCCTCACCACCCTCACAGTAAAGAATTTCTTCCTAATATCTAATCTAAATCTACCTCCCTCTATTTTGAAGCCCCAGGACATGCTCACAGAAGTCCTTCCCTTGTGAAGAGGCATAGCATCATCTGCACTTCTTTTCAGAGTAATCATTACCAGCAGAATATGTAGCCCTCATGGTTATCTGTGAGCAAACGTCATGGCTTGTTCTAGGCAGAAAGAGAATTGCTGCAATTCAGCATCCATGGGTAAACACCACAATAAAGCCAGAGCAGAGATGATCAAGCAGCACAGAACTATTTGGCGGGTATACATTGATGGGAATGCAGTTAAAACTCTGGTCATGGGATGTGAAATGATCCACTTCTGTCATTACTGTTCCAGTGGAAACATACAGGTAGTGTAGAAAAACACGATGCTCAGGTAAGTTTGTGAAAGACCATTTATCAAGATAGCAAGGCCAGGCTGGATGAGGCTCTGAGCAACCTGATCTGGTTGGAGATGTCCCTGCTCCTTGCGGGGGGGTTGGACTGGATGGGCTTTGAAGGTCCCTTCCCACCCGAACCGTTCTGTGACTCTAAGCTAGGGAATTGGAGCTGCCTTCAGAGCCTCCTGGAGACTAGCCTTTGCTGCTCTTCTCCCCACAACGGACTTCTCCTATCAAAAGTGCTCCATATCGTAAGGTGTAATTGAATCTTATTGTTGAGAATGTCATAAACTCCGTTCCTGCTGCCCAGTAACACCAGAGACTTCAGATGCCGTCAGCTACCCACAAAAACTGTATTACAACTCTTTATTCCAGAGTGAACACTAAAGCTAAACTAAATTTAAAAGCTAAATTTAAAACTGTCAATTTAAAAACTAAGAGACTCTCTTGTTTCATTACGCGGATTTGTTAAGACACGGCCTACTGGAGAAAAATTTAGTTTGATTTCAATCAAATGTTGTCTGAGCAAGTATTTGCAAGATCTGAAATACACATTTACTTATTTGTTAAAAATCAACAACAGATTAAACAAAATAAATATATGTTGTATTATTTAGAATATTTGAATATATAATATTCTGAAAGAAAATATGAGAAATAATATGAGGTTGCAACAGACTCCTCTTTTTATCCAGAGACACCTTATAAGAATTCAGAGCACTTCTAGGATATGCAATAAATTATTCTGCAAAGAAATCAGCAGGGACTGAAAATGGCTTTGAAACCTGAGCCAGTCGGTAGCCTAGCTCAAGGCCGCTGGAAAGCCAGCTTAATCACCAAGCTCGGCGTTCCCCTGAGCGCTGGAATCCAGGGATAGCCAAGTTGCAGCATCTCTTGTTCCGCTGCACCTGAATCAAGCGCGGGAAGGAGAGGTGGCTAGAGGAAAGCCATATTGCTGCTATGTTTGATTTATTCTTGATGTCCAGAAGAACAATTTGGGGAAGAAATATGGACAGTCACGGACTGGGACAGACTTTTGAAAACAGAGTAAAATGGTGAAAGTCACAAATCAGCACAGCTTCACCACAGGACCTTCATTAACACTGCTCCTCAGGCTGGTCCCCAGGTCATTGAAACAAATCAACAATTTTAGTCTTGGTTTTTTGTTCTGTGTTACACAAACAGCAGGCATGTCTGAGGTTTAGAGAAGATGAGGTACGCTTTAAATGCATAAATGAAATTAGATGTGTCAACTGCCATTTCTGCCTTTTAAAACCTCCCTTCAGTCTTTGCCATCTGTATCCTTTTTCCACTGCCTGGAGACCTGCTGCTCCTCTTATCTCCTCGCACGCCTGTGTTCTGCCTGATAAAGGATTCTGCTCTGTGAAGTGCAGATTAGTTCACTGCTTGCATTAATAGTAGCCATCACTGGTGACGACATTCTAAAATAAGCTTTCCCAGGAAAACCAACTAGGGAAAATACTTCCATACACATTACATTAATATCCTACTTTAAATATAAGATGTATTTAAAAAACAGACTGTAACTTACTAAGTTATATTACATATTCAAAACCAAATTAGCATTGCTAGATATATATTTTTTAAAAAGAGTAAAATAAATCCTCCTGAAAACAAACAAACAAAAAAATCAGGTGTTACATTTCAACAGACACTGCGCCAACAGAAGTGTAGGGCTCAAGAACTGAGGTTAGAATAAAGTCCTCAAAAGCAGCTGTTTGATTGCTATAAGCAACAACCCTTTTCTGCACTAGAATCTCCACACAAGAGGAGATGGTTCCATCACCACTGAATAAACTCTAAGAGATTTCTCTTAGCCAGAATTCTGTTTGTACCACACGTTATCCTAGAGTCATAAACAACTTCAGTTCCAGGTATCACTCCCAGATGAAGATACTTAGACTGTTACTTCAGGAAAAGCAGGCAGAAAATAAGACAAGAGAATGTTCTCAGACACCTCTTTGCATCTCTGCCTAAATAGGACCTGAACCATTCAGAATAGTTCTAGCTATGTAGGATATGGTTTTCCACAGCTGTTAATTTCAATAAAAGTTAAATGTTAACAATAAACCCATCAAGGTGAAACATTCACTTCTCTCTCTCTCAAAAAAAAAAAAAAAAAAATCAAAAAAACCCTCTGAAATTTTGATGTCAGTACAACTAATAAATGAAAAACAAGGCAGGTACTTTGAAGCAAGTTCAATTTTTTTTGCTCCTACGTCTCAAGAAACAGTCAGTTCACTACTCTTTAACCTACTATTGATTTGTCTGGTGAAGGGAAAATCAGCTTCAGAAGACACGACACCTTCTGAATTGCAGGCCTCTTCAGAACCCTACAGTATCTGAAAAGTGGTATACTGATGTATTTCAGAAATGTAATCATCCTATCATTCTCTATTAAGTTAACTTGTGTATTTTAAAGAAATTAGTGAAAAAGAATGAATGCCACCCTTGCAATATCTGAAGCCTTGTAAGAAAGCCACTACACTTCAAAGTCTTCTTCTAGAGAGCTTGCAGTTATGTGTGGATACATGGCAGGCAACATAGTCAGAATGTGGCACCTGATAAATCAGAGAAAAAGGAAAATGAGGGTAGAGACTGGCAAAGCAGAAGGAAAATGCTTAAAAAGGATCAGCAGCTAGACAAAGAGTAGTGACAGGTAGTGATGAGAAAACCCACCCATGCAGCTGAGACAAGAATGTCACCATTAAAAAAATATACATTTGAAACCAGTGATAGGAGGCCTAGAAGAATTATTGTCGTGTCAGGTGATCTGAGCCTATACCAGCGCATTCTTCTGATCTCATCCTTAGGCTTATGCTAGCAAAACTCACCAATTCAACCCCCAGAGCGAAGACCACCGTAAGTTGCCCTCCATTATTATTTATGTGCTGCAGTATCTTCAGAAAGTCTGCCTGTTAGCTGTTCAGCGGAGTAAAGCCATGGCACACTGTGCATTTCCAAAATGAAAAATAAACATCCGTGCCGTATTTCTAACCTCACTCTTGGATGCCAGTGCTGTGTCTGGGACTGGCGGGCCCATGCTGGTAAAATTCTAACTACAAATGCACAGTATCAGCGACCGTTCTGGTGTACAGCACCGTCGCATGAGTCCTGCAGGCAGGATTACAGCGATAGAAAACCGTACTGAAACGCCACAGCGCGCAAATCATACCGACTCCCGGAGACCAGCTGGGTGCACTGAGCTCTTGTTTCTGAAGCAGGCACTGGGGATCCACCAACACCATCTCCGTTCACACTCTGTCATCAGACCGCACTCCCGAACCCTCACGGCACCCTGCACAGATTCATACTGCCTCTCCAGACACGTATAACCTACATGTGGATTCCGTTACGGGTCAGTTATAACTTCCTACATCTTATGCTTGCCAATACATTGGCAGGAAGTTGGAGTTTGTATAATGAGAAATGTTAGAAAAGCAAGATGGACACAACTTGGATTGACCTCAGACAAATGAGGACTCTGGTAAAGGATTTTTAACCTGGACGGCTCAGGGACAGCAGTACTACTATTTTGTATTATAGGCTTTTCCAGCATTACTTACATTATTGCTACGACTATTCGGTGAGCACAATCGTACCAGAACTCCCCACCCACTGCTCACTGTTGCGTATTTTCATTCTCAGCTGGTTGCCTTCTGATCTACCTCAGTTTAAGGAATTGTTTTCTTTCCACTCAGCAAAACATGAAGGTCCCCCCCACAGGTACGTTCAGCTCGGGGTATGAGGCCATCGCTCTGGCTGTGCCAAGCGGCCTTAACGCCTGCTGCTCTGCGCTTGTGTGGAGAGGAAACATGTATGGAATGTTATTTGAAGTTCCCTAGGACAGAAAACTTGACCAGACTGACAGGGTTGGGAAGAGATCGTTCACCTTTCACGTGCACAAGCCTGAAATGATCAATTGGTACAGAAATTCCTATTTTTAGCTATAATAATGGGAACTGCTTTTTGAACTGCCAAATTCTGCAATCCATATCCAAGAACAGCTTCCACTTGATGCGATGCTTCAGAAAGCTTTCGGCAGATCTGCAGGAGAGGAAACTAAAGGCATTCCAATGGCTGCCTTCTCCATTCCAAGCCAGCTCTGCTCATACCTCTTAGTCTGGACTCTCTTTGAGAAGTGTCTCCTCTTTGAGAAAAACAACTCAAATTGATCATTACGTTGAGTTACGCTAGTTTGTTAAGCATCAAAATATGTTAAGGAGGAAAATGTTCTCAATTTGCATCTGGAAAATATGAGTCATTGGGCTCTCTCCCTTCAGAGGCTGTTGGGAATTTGGGTTTCTAGTGCCTAGTCCGCCCCTGCTTTATTTCATTTTTTTAAAGCAGATTTTATGTACCCACAGCTTCCTAATTAAATTCAACAGAACATATTTAGCTGAAAAGTAAGCCCAAAAGACTTCAAAAGACACTGAAACCCACCTATTATCCAAAACCATCCTTATAGACGGTTGCTAATAATTAACATACTCTGCTGCAATCTTTCCCGAGTTTCTTTGAAAGAATGGAAACAAAAAGCAACATGAACAGAAAAAGCATCTGATGACAAAAAAACAAATGTAATTTTCAAGTGTCTCTTTCTCCTGAATTGGAAGAATTCCATCAAATTAGTGATTTTTAATCAGTGAAAATTTTGGATCACGTACAATCTGCTTAGTAGCTTTTGCCTACTACAAGGTGAGAAACCTACATTAATTTTGAAGTGTCTGTATTATATTTCTGTATTAAAAACAGCTATTCCAATTCTGTTTTGACAACTCCCATCATCATGTGACTCAATGGGCTTTTGGACCTCGTGTAGTACGTGCACATCCAAAAAACTGGCACCTGCCCACTTTTAAGGAAGGTAGGGGTTCATAGATGGTCACATGCACCAAAAAAGCTTGTTGATGGGTCTCTCCTTTAACCCACAACAGCCAAAAGAACCTGAGTCCATCACACAACCATTCCCCATTCGCAGAAAAGTCAGACCAAATGTGTTGGAACAGATTCTGACTAGGAAGAAACGATCAGCCCAGACTAACAATCATTCTGCACACCGATAGCGATAACCTCGCAGCGCGGGGACCAACCCGGCTGGGAGACACCTCTCCTGACCTTGACAGGTATCCTCCAAGGTACAGAAGGATCTAAGGAATCAACGGGAAGGGCAGACGGGGATTCACTATAGAATAAAATGAAGAATAAGTAGAATAAGCTGGTTCACACAAGGGATAGGGTGCAAGAGGATATCAACATGCTGCTTTTTTTCCCAGGGTTTGTAGAATTAGTAGCCTTTGATTTTTCATGGTCTGTTGTCTATGTATTTGCCTCAGGGCACCTCTATCACTGTAAGCTTATCAAATCCTATACCTGTAAGATTTGAAAGGCTTTATTATTCTACTGTCACGCTTCAGCAGTATTTTCTCATTCTTCGACTGTGTTTTCACACCTCAGCTGAAATTTGTCCAAACAGCTGAGCACAAAATGTACCCAAGAAGAGGAAAAACCAAAGCACACAGTAATTTCCTTCAAATGTCTCCTCAGCTTTACAGGAATTTAAAAATTACTGGGAACTATAAACTAGCAATACGTTATTTGAAATGACAACAGAAATAGGAAGTGGCCTTAAGCAATTTGTTTTGCACTGTTTTTCCGGAAGCGTAGCTTCATTTTAATTTATGCTGGCAATGCGTATTGAATCGTGCTTGGAGTTTTTACAGTAAGATGATCCTCCATAGTATTATTTCACAGATGAGAGAAATGCATATTCATCCAGTGGTTGAGAGGCCTAAAGTCCTCCCAGGAGTGCCACAAAAGGAACATAATGTTCCAAGAGTTGGGTTTTCCTTTCGGATCACTGGTTGAGCTGACGGATGTGAAAACTCACGTAGCCAGATAGTAAGCTATTGGCTATGGTTCTAAGGAGTGAATAAATGACTTTTTAAACTTAGTAATTTATGCTCACAAAATGAGTAAGGATACCATCTATTCAGGTACAGACAATACAGAATTGTTTTAATTTGGTGTTAAATTGCTCACGTTTGACAGAGCTGTGTCACTGGTGAATACTCCTTATATTGAAGTGATACAGAAGTAGAAATCAGCCTTTTCTGAACAATGGCAGGAAATCACCTAGGCCTACAAGCAAGGTAGATGTCATGACCTTGGAAAAGTAATAAATAATTTTGAGTAGTACGTGGGGAGAAATTTGAACTCTTAACGAGGCGGGGAATGAGAAAGAAGGAAAAGTTTTAGTAAAACCACTTGGGAGTTTTAGATTCTCACCTTTCTCCAGAAGTGTTAGAATAAGCAAGGTATCTCACACCAGGAAACGTAAGCACTCTCTATGCTCAACTTATTCATTTCCATGTCTCTAACAAAAGCTTTGACTAACTTCTGAGGACTGAAGTTCTCATTCATCTCCCTAGAGATCATACAGCCATTCCTCCAAAGTAATTTTAAATAGGTTAAGGCAACGGACATGACATGCATACAGAAGCTGAAAATTTGCAGTAGAATTCAATTATTTTTAGTATCTTTTTTATTTTATACCTTACCTATGGTATTATCTAAAAAGATTAATTTGCACCTTCTTCTAGAGAAAGTGGGATCATTTCCTACACTCTATAAACAGTAATTTTTACTGGAGAAGATACAAGTTAAGTTGAAATTACATGTTATCATATCAGACAAAATAAGTTATTAGTATAATAAAAACTGAGAAGAATGACCGGAGGTAGATTTGGTAAAGAGCTATATCATACTTCTTGCTCTTCTCTCTCCCGAGAAGGATGGGAAATCTGCACATTGCTCCTCCCTGTGCTGGCAGTTTGCTGAGTCAGGGGAAATTAATTGAGTTTGCAATATGAATAGTAAACCATAGTAAAGTACCAGACATAATAGCTGCAGGGGACAGTCAAACACGGAACAGTAAAATTTTCCATGTCCTCAGAAGTTTATGGTCCAGCTACAAAGTAAACGCCTGCAAAGGAGAAGGTAAAGACTGCAATACTAGGTCAGGCACAGTAAGCACCAGTATTAGCATTCCAGTTGCCTCTTGCCTTTTCTTTTTTTGAGGTGGGTAGGTAGTACAGCAAAATAAAATTTTCAAAATTAATTTGAAAGATATAGATAAATCTTTTCAAGTGTTTCATAACTCCTTCTCCTAGATGCAAGAGCCAGCATGGGAATAGGCCGAACACACTTACTAAAAAATTCAACAACTGGGTGATGAAGTGTGCCATATCTCTAGTTGGCTGCTGAAGAGTAAATAACAGAGGAGAGGAAGAACTTCAAAGGTTTGCACTTGAACAACCAGTTTTTTAAAAATCATTATTAAAGGATGCAATGCTGACAAGAGAACAGGTGATGTGGTCACACCAGAGGTGTGAGAAAGTGATCTTCGTAGTGGTAACCGGAGTGGATGTACGAAATGAGAAATTGCATTCACCGAGGTCAGAGAAAACGCTACAGAAATCAGACATGACTGAATTAGAATTTGTAAAAGAAGTTTACTTACACAGACACTATACAGAAAGAATATGCTATGTTTAAGAAAGCACATGAAAAGGGTTATGCTATTTGCTGGCCTGAATGGTAGGTAAAAAAGTGTTGTTGTCTGCAATGACCGAGGAAGGAAGGAACAGGAGCAAAGGGTACAAAGACTTCTGGTTTAGAGGTGTGTTGCTGGGATATTTCTGTGTTAGGAATGTGTTAGGAATTCTGAGAGAACATCTAAAGTCTTGAACAGAAGGCAATGTCTGGAAGAGAGGTGCAAGTATAAACTGTCAGTCTAGAGAGGGCAACTGAATTTGTGGTTGAGATTGCAGAGACAAAGAGTATGGAGAGAAATAAGACAAAATAGAGCCGTACAGACTTCTATAGGAGAAGAAAAACTCCTTGGGAAGCTATCTTGAAAAAATATTCAAGGCCATAGAAATGGATACAGGCATGAAAGACTGGCAGGAGAGGGCACAATTTCAAGCAGAAAATCATGCTGGCAGTGTCAAAGACCGTTGAGAACAGAGCAATGGTGCTGATCTTTGGCCACCAGAATGGAAAGTCTCGAAATACAGCGCAGCTCTACAGCAGGGCCACGTGAAGACTGCAGTTTGGTCTAGCAGCCCAAAGAAGAGAGCCGAACAGAGCTTGGGGTGGTGGGGGGAGAGATTTCTATATCCTTACATTTTTATATGCATTATCTTCAGTATTTACAATGTGCTGCTGCAAATACTGTGGTAACATCTAATTTCTTCCACAAAGTTTGTAATAGTATTTTTCCTATGCACAGAAGTATCAAAAGCAATCCACTTGATTAAATCAACAGCCATGCATTCATTTTAAGAAGTCAGTGAGATCTGTACTTAACAAATTGCATTTCTCGGTACAGCATCCATTTCTCTGGTCACCTTGACGTCTTAAAAAGTTGTATTTGGAGCTGAAATAAGAAGTAAAACGACTGTAAAAAGGGTTTTCATCCACTAGGCTAATGACAACGGAACTTCTATGTTACCGATTCTTTATTTTAGGGGCAAAACCCACAAATCATTCCAAACTTTTAATAGTCAAACCATGTGTGAGCTCATACACATCTCCCTCTCTACTAAATCAAAACACCATGTGCTCATTCCAATACACGTATATTTAAATGTATTAATATTAGCTAAAAGCATATCCTAAGATATGGCAATTAATATGGTAAAAGCATAAATATATATATTTATGAGGCATAGAGAATGTATGATAATACTTGGTAGCATATAACATCACATCAATCAGAATATAATTATGATACAAAAAGTAAACTGATGTGATAAAGTGGTTTGGCAGAAGAAATTAGGTACTTTCATTTGCAATGCTACTTTTAATCTAAGTTTTCCATGCATAGTTCCCTTTTTGGTTAGCAGTTGAATATATTAAGAATTATATCTTAATTTGTCTCTGCAGGGAATAAAAGCTGTCTCATTTTCTTTTCTCCTCAATAATCTTGCAAATGGACAGAACGGTCCTCAAAAAGCTGGGCTACAAAAGGTGTTATATAGGACACCTACACGTACATCAATGTATTGTTACTTCTCTCTCTTATCACACACTACAGGCAACCTGAGAAGTTAATTCTGAACTTTCTGTAATGAAAACAGCTGAAGTTATTTCAAAGGAAGTAACGATAGGACAGTTCTCTGTATTTCGGTGTGTCTGTTCTTTCTATCTGCACATTTCAGTATAGGTCTCCCTTACATTCTTCTACAGCTGCTGCTGCAGTCATGCAAATAAGAATTTTTAAACAACCGAAACGAGACATTAAAGTCTTCTAAAAATGTTAGAGAAGTGGTTTTAGACTCAAAACAATTTCTAGTGCTGTTTCTAAAACCGAAATTTCTTTAAAGTTAATTTTCTATTTAATTATTTTGCTTTAAGATATGCAGTCTTTTACATCACACTCAGTAAATTATCTGTTCGGTTATTAAAAGTTGTGAAAGAAAGTTACAGCTAATATGGCACGTTTCCTAGAAGCTGTACCCAAGATATTAATGCTTCCTACTGAAGTAATTTAAATGGGCCTCTGAGGTCAATCACGTCTAATTGATCTTGCTGTAATAACTCGGTTCTACAGCATCCTAAACAGATTCTCTCCCCTTATTGAGATGCATTTCTTGTACAATAGGATTATACAACCTGCCATTTGTACTTCACTGTACGTTATTGTATTACTACGTTATTTTATTATGACGTCCTTGAGATCTGCAGCTAGAGATCAGTCAGTTTTCCCAAGTCCTTTACACAGCAGGGCTTAAAAGCACCGCACAACTTGGCCGCGAGGAGGTTCAGGCGGTGGGACCAGTGCCAACGCGTGGCCGTGGGCTGAGGCACCGCTGCACCGCACTGCAGCAATTCGCTAAGCGGAGCCCACGGAACCACGCACGCGCGCTGAGTCAGCAAGCAGCACTTCAAACGCAAGGATGTACAGAAATACTGCCAGGGTTCCCAGCAAAGCTGACCCGGTAAACAACCCCACAGATTTCAGTCAAAGCATGTGTTTTAAAGGTCAAGGAGGGAATAACTTCTTTTTTGTAATAAGAAGAGCCTGTCCTGAACTCTACTGGGTGGGCAGAGAAGAACTGTTCATCCTCACGCTGAGGTGTGAAGTTGTAAAGCAACCACCAAAACAGAGGACTAATGCTTCTACAAGTAGGAGGCTACCAGAGGGCAAAGAGAGGCTACCACGCCAAGATGTTGCACAAAGGACATTCTCCAAAAAGATTCAAAAGAATGGTGCCTAGTTGATAGTAAGGATGATGAGTATGTGGGGCTTTCTTAAAAAAACACACAAAAAAAACCTTTCTGCAGAGCTTTTACAGCAGTCCTGAGTAACCTAGAACTCACAGAACTCAGACAAAAAATACATAATTCAAGCTGATTATGAGTAATATATTATTATCGTAAGTAATTTGGGGAGCAGAGGGCTTCAAGGAGAGAAACCTTGTTGCTCAGCTGTTCTACAGGAAGAGTAGACATTTCCTTTCTGATCAATCATTGCAGTTGAGAGATGGATCAGAAGAAAAAAAAAAGTATACTTTTAAGACCTTATGAATTACAGGAGTCCCGAGCTGGTCCCTGGAATATTCTCATACCCCTCCCAAATAAACAAACATATCTGTTTTCCTATTTCAATTCATCTTGAAGTATTTATATGTTTCCATGAGATCTTGCCTGCCTTAGGGCAGTATGTGGACTTTACTCAAAAGAATTATCAAGACAGCAAAGTAAAATTTCTCCTGAAGGGATTATGTTTGGTACTACGTAAATTACCTTGATCATGTAAGGAGCCATGTGCCTTAAGTACTGTTATGTTATCTTTGAGGGAAGTATTTAATAGTGTCTCCAATAAGCAGAGATATGTACTCTTTCTTACAAAATATACAGGCCCATTCTACTTGCATTTGGACAGGAGGAAATAATGCAATGTGAAGACAGCTTTTACCCTTGTGTCCATTTACAGAATTTTAAATGCTGCTTCCTCTGTAGTCCAAAACTTGATTATAAATTCCACATAAATTATTCTTCCTTACAATGCTCTGTATTTTTGACAGTGGCTAAAACCTCCCTTAGTAATTCTGTATGAACTACTAAAATTACATAGTAGTAAATTACTTGTCCACATACATATAAAATACAATCTGAATTAATGCTTCAATAGGTTTATGTAAAAATACACATTTGACAGTGCTGATTTATTATCTTCTACTTGACGGATGAGATGGTTTATGTCAGCTTAAATTCAGAAGATTTTTTTCTTAAACAGAGTGCTCAGGTGTTGTAATTATCACCGTAAAACTTTGTTCAGCTCCTGTACGTAAAACCAGACAGACTTCATTCAGTTACTCATATCTGGGATACGAACAGACTTCCTTCTGCTTGTGCCAGCAATTTAACATCAGCTCATTTCTTTGCTTTCTGAAGAAACCATTTGGAGCAACTCAGAATACCAGACTGGCTTAATTTATGTGCTAACATATGATGATACCATTGAAGTACTGCACTCTGATGTCCTAGATGCTGAATAAAACAGATCAAAATTTTGGTTCTGCAAAATTGAAGTATTCTCTTTTTTAATAAAAAAAAAAAAGAATAAAACGTTTAGATAAGTGAAACTGAGGATAATAGTTACCCATTCTGCAACAGTGCTAGGGTGATTAATGAACCGATATCTGTACGGTGCTGTGAAGATGAAGAACCCCTAGTCTCCTCATCATCACCATATGCTTTCAGCCGTTTAGGTGCAGCATGAAGAACAAAACAACCGTTTCAGCCGTTTAGGTGCAGCATGAACCGTTAGGTGCAGCATGAAGAACAAAACAACCGTTTCAGCCGTTTAGGTGCAGCATGAACCGTTAGGTGCAGCATGAAGAACAAAACAAACAGACTGTACAGTATCTAAGTGCTTAGGACTTCAGCAAGTAAAACATTTAAAATCTGAACAATGAGAGAAGTCCCCTACAAAAAACCTACAGATATATGACAATTCCTAGGAAGAGTTTATCCTTATTCCACCACTGGCATACTTACTCGTGGGTGATGAGGACTAATTTTTTCCAAGTTATTAGTGAAATTACTGGACTTAATTTGAATTTACTGTGAATGAGTATATGTCTCATTCATTAAGCTCCTGTTGTAGTTTCTTTTTCATTTCACTGCAGTTCTTTGAGATACATTTCAGCAGAGACTCAATCACAAAAAAAAAAAAAAGTATTGCCAAGCAAGGAGCACATAGGAGCAAAGGAAGCAAAAATTTCTAATTTCTAATTTTATAAGCACAAAACTTTAATTTGAAAGTGACATAGTTGGAACATTAGATATCCTTCAAACTCTTTAGGGATGACTAGCTAGTGACACTTACTACAGCTTACAACCTGCTTTATTCTCCCTTTCTAAATGCCTTAATATTTTTCTTACAAAATCATGGACTCCACTTCCCTGCAGTTAGCACATCAGCTTGGTATAGAGAACCTTGCCTGTACCTGTGACCTCATGATTCATCTTTCCTAGGGCAATTTGTACAATCTATCCCTTTATCATCAGTTTTATAACAGAGTTGCCGAAAAACATACTCACATGAAATTATACATAAAAGGACACTTAAAGTCAAAGTATAATTGAATTTACATGAAATTTTAAGATAAATTAAATCTGCTTATTATTTTCCAGAAATCAATTATTTCATAAATGGTGCTGGGAGTACGGATTTGAAGTTTAGTTCAAGAGAAAGGGATGGATATGGAGTAACAGAGAGGGACCTTAGAAATAAATTGAAATAAGAAATAATCGAATACATCTTCGTACACATCATGGAATTGCCAGTAAGCAAAGGATGCCTATGTACATTACATGGAAGAACAGATATTACACTGTAAAATCTCAAACACATGTAATTCTCTTGTATCAGTTCTAAGTAGCTCTGAACATATCATCAGATGTTTTGTAGCCCATTAGGATTATAATGAGATGTCTCTCAAAATCCTTTCTAAAATGTTCCTATTTGTCTCTAATCCATATTACTGTAGTCACCGCAGATTTTAAACAGCTAGGCAAAGATAATTCAGTTTCATCACTTCAACCTCAAACCATAATTACAGGAGCTATCTATTATTATGTATGTTCATTTTCCTATTCTGCGCCAACGCAACCCCAGAACATCACTGTAAACTTTGAAGCAGCAGTCTGTAAAATAAACATTTCATAGGTCTGCACAAAAAGACTAGAGCACCTTATTAAAAATAAATGCTAGTGCTTCTGCAATGAAAAAGCCCAACCCTGCAAAACCTTAATTGTATGAGTAGTGTCACCTTTACTAGACAAGCAGTAAAACCGAAGGCTCTAAAACTGCCCTAAGGGCTGAGGATCAGCTACCTAAATAGGGCCTAAACTATCAAATCAGTGTCTTCCATTCTTGAACTGTTAGTTGCCATCTTGAGAAAGATTTTCTTTGCATCCAGAAACACAATTATGGCAAGTAGTTGGAAGAAAATAAAACAGCCATTGCTCTGCATAGAAAATCACTGTATGACATTAGTTAAAGACAATAAATGAAACACTGGCAAAAATCCACTACATTATACCCAAACTACTCCTGTTTACACTCTATGCAGCATAAAAACAAGTGTTGATGTCTTATCACTGCTGTGCAGGTCTGCAAATCCGCATCAGATTTGACTACACTGCATGACAAATGAGGACGTGCTCTCCAACTCTCAGCCAGCCTGGTAGGCCGCAGCTACACTCTCGCAAAACCGCAGCCTCTAGGCAGCAGATCTTGTTTGGTCAGGACAAGCCTGACTTAGAGATTTTTTTTTTTTTTTTCTGTATTTTTTTACCTTTCATTTAAGCTCAAGTGAATGTAAGCCTTTTCCTCAAAATTATTTCCCGTTGAAATCCTGACATGATGCAGAGGAACTAGCTGAATAACCCAGTAAAGACATTTTTTAGCATGAGCGCCCTTCGTTATATCTGTATGGAGTGCTGAGGTCTGGGTGAAGTTAAGGAAGCAGGCTTAGAACAACTGATTAGAGACAAAATCGAGCGTATGTGTAAAGCGGCACATCAGGAACAAGCAAAACAGCTATGCATCTTTAAAACATATTTGCAGTAGATTAATTAAGGAATTAATGTTTTTTGTGGAACTGGGAAGCAAGGATGACTAACGAGAAAATTATAGGACAGAGAAAGATAAATACGCTTAAAATAAAAGCAGTACAAAGTACGAATGTGCAAACCAAATGAAAAAAAAAAATTCCATTACAGCAGCACACACTGCAGGCACCTAACTCCTACCTTACTGTAAGATCAGTTGAGGAAATCTGTAATTAACAGCATCCTCTGAATGAAAACACAGCAAAGGAGCCAGTCAGGAGAGTGGGAAGTTAAACATGGTAGCTCTTGTCCACTTTCAAACATTAAGGATAATAATCATGTTCCCATTCCAAAGCAGCACGAGCTGTTTATTTAAGGTAAAGGGAGATGCAAAATCATGTCGGAGATTTCACAGCCCTTTTTT
>JAAGAY010134263.1:0-21178 GCA_011801015.1 Ardeotis arabs
TTCCACTGGGCTTTGCAGAACAGCTCCAAGGCAGGCTCATGGCATCTCCTGTCCCTCTGTCTCTTGCAGGATCTGTGTGGATGCCATGGCTTTTAGTGCCATCTTGTATTTTCCTCTGTCCAGGCACAAATAACCGTGTTCCGCCCTTGCACCCAGTGGTGCAAACCCCCTGCACCCAAATTTTGGAGAGGGCTGTACTGCGAAGCACCCACCCAGGCTCCTCTGAGCTCTGCCTTTGGGAGTTCTGTGGAGTTTGTGTTTCCTTGAGCCTCTGCGCTTTTGGGCAGAGCTGGAAACGCCACCCCCCCGGGGGGGCCGGTCCTGGCACGCTCTGAAGCCGGCTCGAGGGAGCTGGAATAACCCGATATGACTCTGCGGAGCCTGATTTCTAGTCCCTGTAATTAAACACCCAGCTGTTGAGATCTTTTATGTGTATTCAGATTGAAACTTGGCAGGCTCAGGGGTAGCAGGGAGCTGGATTCGGTGACCGGGAAGATATATCGCGCTCTTAAAGCGAACTCCACTGTACTCCTGCCAGGACGGACAGGGATCGCAGCCTGCCAGGGATGCTTTTATGGGCCAAACTGATGAGATTGGGTGGGAAGCGTTGCTGTATTATTGCTGATACCTGGCCCATGGTCAAGGGTGAGCGGGGGCTTCCTTCGAGATGGGGTCTCCAGATGCCAAAAGGAGTCCCCAGAGCCCCCTAAGGCTCTGGGGAGCCACATGTTAGGCTGCAATCTTTGAGGTAGAAGAGGGCTGTAGGTCTTCCAGGCAGTGCCCAAGCTGAGCCTGACCATCAGCTGCTTCATCTCAGCAGAGCTGGCGGGAGAAGATGGCTGCTCCTCTGAACCAAAACCCTAAACTTAAGATTTGTCCTTCACGAGCAATAATGCTCTGAGAAGTAAATGTCACTTACAAAATTTATGGGAGAGCTGCTTTGCCAGTCTCTTTTTTAAGGTTATACTAAAAATTAAACCACATTTTCCCCCAAGGGGGAGTAGCAGACTGTCACTGTAAAAGATGTCCCCGTGTGTCATGGAGCGGCACATATGTGTGTGCACGCAGCGTACGCAGGGATCGAAAGGCAGGGCAGCACAAGAGGCACCGCTTACTTGGCTGTTTAGCTGAGGAAAATCGTTATTTTCATACATATTTTTTTATATCATAATTTCCTGGCCACATAAAAAAAAAATCAGAGTTACACAAGCTCAGAACTGAGCTCCCAGTATAAAAACCTGGCACGTGCCTTATTTATGCAACTGAAGCATAAACTCACTGGGGACGCGAGCAGGCGTGTGCTCCTGCTCAGGTAGAGCAAAAACGCATCCAATCCTGGCAGGACTTGGGATTTCAGAGCCACGTGGAGGTCGTCACCTCGGAGGAAATGCTCATTTGTGGTTAAGCTAGGAGCCAGAAAGGCTTTGACCAACGTTTTCCCTTCCCCCCCTTGAGTGGTGGGGCAGCGGTTTGGGGTCCGACTCTTCCTAGTGCCTGCTGTGCCGTGTAGCTGGACGCAGCTACGCAGCTCGGGGACGTTCATCAGCTCTGGCAGCAGAGCTAATGCGATTAAGGGCTTTTCTCGCCCTCCGCTCAGTGCTCATTAACATTTCCCTTCTAAGGCATTTATGAGCATCGCTTCATCTTGCCACAGCTTTGGCTTGCGACGAGAGGAGCGCACGGGCCAGCTGCGTGGGGAAAAGCTCCCCAAAGGCTGTGGGTGCTGCCTGGATGGCGATGGAGCGGCAGAGGGAGGGGACGCAGCCGGGAGAGCTGCCATGCCGCGCTGTGCGATGCCGCCGACCACAACGCTTCCAGCAAGGAGTCCTATTTATACCGGGGATCGGGAGCTGGGGGGAGGCAGATGCCCTGGTTGAGGGAGGGTGAGGCTGCCTGTCTGGTAGCCTGCGAACGGAGACCTACAAACAGCTTCTCCCTGGTGTCACAACCCCATCCTCTGCGCAGGCAGGGAGAGAACCCAGTTTTGGAAACCTCCTTCCCAGCTCTCTCGATCCAGGACCAGGAGAGGTATTTTTATTTGGTCTTGCAAGTAGGTCTTGGAACATCTCTAAGTGGGTGCTGCATAGCCTGCATGCAAAGAAAACCCTGCCGTGTGCCAGAAAACCCTTGGCAGCAACAAGCCTGAGGCCTTGCTCTCTTGTCTCTACCCTGTGCTTTCCTTTCCATCCATGTCCCTGTCCCAGCTCTACCGGGAACACCCGCAGCAGGCTGCCATGAGGACTGGCTCATGCCCAGCGGAGTTTGCTTGCAGGAGGTGCTTCCAGACTTTCCATGGTGGCTCCCAGATGAATGAGGTTGTTGGGGCCTTTTCATTCTGGGGGAAAACCAAGGAACAGAGAGGTAAAAATATTTTTTAAAAATACAGCATTTCAAGCATCTCTTCCATAAATATATCATCCAACTGATGCAAAAGAGGACGTTTGGGTTGTGTCCTGCTGCTCAGCCATGGTCCCTTGTGGGCTCATGGGGCATATGGAGTCCACCTCCAGCCCGGGGAGATGAGGACAGGTGGAAAATATGGAGCAGGGCCATGGTTGAAAGTTTAGTTGAATCAGAGCCAAGCTTTGTTGTCTTTTTCAGTCACCTGAAATCTGCCGGTCTGTGTTGAACCAAAGTAGGAAAGCATGTTTGATTTTTATTTTATTTTATTTTTTTTTAATATTTTAATTCTTCCACCAAGAAAACTGAATTTCCCATGGAAATTGCATTTCCTGTTTGGAAACAGGCTGTTAACGCGCTGATCAGCACTACAGAAGGCTGCTTTTCCAGGGGCTAATACCTGAAGATTGCCTGATTTCAATATCTACCAAGATGCATCCTCTGATCCAGCCCTTTCCCTGCGTCACTGGGGCTTTTGTGCTTTTCCTTTCTTCCCCGTGGAGCCTTCGGAGCCTCTCAGGACCCAAGCTCCTGCTGCAGCCTGGCTCAGCCGAGCCGAGGAAGACCTCTCCTCTCTGTTCACCTGCCTGTTTTCCTGAAACCTCCAGGAATTTAATATCTTTGAGATTTCCAGCTGTCACTCACACAGTGTTGAATTTGACTGCTGGGTTGGAGAGTAATTAGGGGAGACAGACAATGCGTGGAGCAGGTGATTGCACAAACCTTGTTTTCTTAAGGAAATCATGCCAAAAAAAAAAGAAAAAAAAATCTTTAAAAGTCCTCTTTTGAAAATCTTTGGGTGTTGCCATGGGCAGGATGGGTCCTCTCGCCACCCCTGTCCATGGGGACACAGCGCTGTGTGCTGGGCACGATGGCTTTGGTCCTTCTAGTCTGCACTAAAGACACGATGTGAGCATCTCCAGTTGTGCTGTGCAATTTCAGGGCAGAGCCGTCAACTCAGAGCCATCCTTTCTAAATAAAGGAGATTTTAATTAAAACCACTAATTGTTAACAGGCGATTATACTGCACATTAAGGTGAGATGTTAGCAAAATAGTGGAACATCATTAAGATATGTGTGGTGCTGCCATTAGAGGGACTTTGGCTGGCTGCTGAAGATGTTACCTTCAGCCCTAGGTCCGTGTCCTGCTCCAGGACGCATTGGTGGGATGAGATGTCTTGGTTAAAGCAGCCAATGGTGGGCCTGGAAGCGACACCTGATTGTTTTGTGTAGCCTGTGTGCTCCATCTTGCCATGGGCATGGGGGACACCAACATGGGGGGGTGATGGGTAGGCAGGGTCGTTCCATGGGAGATACCGAGCCTCTTACTACATCGGGAGGAGGCATAAAAGGCGTTGCGTAAGGGGTGTGATGCTGCAGGGAGCAGCGGGCAGGAGGAGGAGGAGGAGGAGGAGTGCTGCTGATGGAAGCTGCAGCTCGTGGCCGGCTCGCTGTCCTCTGGGGTCCAGCTCAGCTCTGGGATGCTCAGAGAAACCCGGACCCGCACAGCTGCCTGCCCACTCCTGCTTTTATTCCCCTTCCACGCTCCTGTCTCTCCCACCTGGCAGGCGGCCCAGAGCCAGGTTTTTTGTGCTTTTTCTTTTTGTCTTTTTCAACAAGAAGAAATCTTTTATCTGTTGACTGTGAGACTGTGCTGGAAACAGTGTCTTACAAATCTTGTGGGTTTTTTTTTTATACCCACCTTCATCTCCCAGGTTGCCTGTTCGCAGCTCGGGCTGTGCCCGGAGTTGGCACCGCTGGCTTGGGGAGAGCTTAACCCTGACTGGTTTATACTGGAGGCAGGGATGCAGGGGTGGGGACATGGTGGGCCCTGCCACCTCTATGGCATGATGCTGTCTCCGCTCACCTTGCAGAGAGTGTAGTGGGGAAGGAGAAGTGTGTGGAAGGGAGAAGGGAGATGTGCAGCAAGAAAAACCATCTCATTTTGCTTAATTATGACTGACTGTGACAGCCTGCATCTTTAGTTTGAAAAGTATCCGTGAGGTGCGGGCTGCTCCTCTCAAACAGGATAATTATGTTAATTAAAATGCTTTCTTTATAGCAGTTCTGATTAATAAAAACAGTTCCAGTGCTCTCTTTAAACACACTAACCTTCTGTTGTGCAGGAAAACTGGCTTTTCTCAGCAATTTATGACTTTTAAAACAGATTACAGCGGGACAGCCTGCTGCTTTCACGCGGTAACGCTTCCTACCCAGGGAAGAGAAAGGCAGCCCGCCACCGCAGCGCCCCGCTCGCCGGGAACAGACGGGGGAGAGTGCTCGGGCAGCCGCACCGGAGCAGGCAGCGACATGTGCCCGTGTGGGAGCTGCGGATGGGAGGCGGCGGGGAGCTCTGCGAGAGTGCCAGGGAATAAAAATACCACGTATTTCTCTAATTGCTGTTTATTTCCTCTGCGAAGTATGGGGATAATTAACAAGCTTCCAATTAAGCAAAAAAATTGTGTGCAGGGGAAAAGCAGGTACAGTGCCAAAAGAGCTGGGTTTGTGCCAGAGCGTGGCGAGGGGAAGGGGTGGACGGAGGTCCCTCTTGCTGACCGCTGGTGGGACGGGGCCCCTCGGGGGCTCTGGGGCACTGGAGGAGGCAATGATTCCCCAGGTCCTCAGCAAGCAGATCTCCCATTGCACTTCCAGAGGTTATAAAGGTTAGGAGCTTGCGTGGCGATTGGCATTTGGCTCGTTGGTGTTTTGTCTCTTGGCTGGTTTGTTGGTTTCTGAAGGGGTCCATTTCTTGCATTCGGAAGTTCAGACCCCCTGAGCACAGTCAGGGGTGGGGTTTGAAGAGTGGCTGAGCATCTGCCACCCTCCTGTGAAGCAGCGGCAAGCCAGGAGGGCTCAGTACCTCAGCGGGTAGCTCTGAAAATACTGCAAACAGGCAGCCAGTGCATCACTTGTTGCTCACAAGGAGAAGAGGATTGCCACACACTTGTCCCCACATGCCGGTCCCCAGTCAGCTGTATATTCCCACCACGGCAAGGAGGTTTTGTGTCCTCCCCTCCCTCCTTTTTCCTTCCTCCACGTCTTTCCCCTGGCTTGCTGTCCCTGCTGGCAGATGGTGCCTTATGCTGGGCCAGATGCTGCAGCAAGACGTGAAGCGGTTCCCAGCTCCCCCTTACACCTTCTGGGCCCAGCAAGGGGCTCTTACACAGGGGCAGGGATTTGCATCAGGTCCCTTCCCTCTCTCCACGCCTGGGAAGGGTGGGGGCCAGCACGTCCAGCAGCTCAGGCACTGCCGCTGGGTCCTCTCCTTTGGGATGGGTGGTACCATCCTGCAGCTTCACAGGCAAATGCCAGAGGGGGTTGGAGGAGTCTGGGTCTGTTCTGCCTTGCTCTTGTAAAAGAGGAGGAGAGGGAGTGTTTGTCTCTGCTTCTGTGAAATACGGCATGTGAACAGCCACCCTTGCCCAGAGAGATGACGGCATTAGGTTGCCATCCAGCTCTGACCCCATCAGACGTAGAGTGGGGTGGCCGGGTGACTTCACCAGGTTCGCTCAACCCGGGTGAACTGCTGGCAGGCATGGGGACAAGGGCTCCCATGACACATGAATGCTCCGACGCAGCCATGCAATAGAATTTTCATGCCCTAACCCCCTCCGAATGGCTGCTGCTGCCCCTCCCACACCACACAGGCACCGTGGCCCCCCCAGTTTTGCAGCCGCACCTGGGCATCCAGCAAGGCTTGGCAGAGCTCGCCCCCCGCGCTGGGAGGCTCTGCCAGTCCTGTGGCTGATTGACTTTGATTCCCTGCTTGTCTCCTGTGGTCACCGCTTCTGACCCCTCTGTCCCCTCTCTTCTTTCCAGCCCTGCTCCCCCTCCCTTGCCATGTTTGAAGTCTTTTGGGAAAGTCTGGTGAGGGACAAAGCAAGGCCCTGGCTATAAATCCCTGCAGGCTTTAGGGGTCCATACTCAGGCCAGGGGAGGGAGGCGAGGGGCCGTGGCATGAGGCTCCCATGTGCGTGCAGCAAGGCACCTCTCCCTTCCGGGGACTCTGCACCCCACAGAACTGGGCAAGCGGGCCAGTCACGCAGTGAAGCCATCCAGAGCTTCCCCACAGGTTGTCCCCCCAACCTGGGGAGCCCCAGCCACCCCAGCATGGCTCCAGCCCCCCGGCACAGCCCGTTCCCTGCCCCACAGATTCAGCTGGGGCTGGCTCCACTCCGCTCCTCTCCTTGCTGCCCCGTTTACCTCTGCTATATTTACGTGTCTATTTTATGATTTCAATTTTTAATGCTTCTGCTCTTTGAAGATGCTTAATGCTTTGGAGTGGAACATTTTCTTCTGAGTCCTGAGTGCCAATCGAGGACAGACCAATAAATCAACTAATAACTGGAACCTCATTTTCTGCTCCCGCGGCTGCAAGTTAACCCTCCTCGTGCCACCTAGGGTCTCCCGGTGCGTCCCGATCTCCCCAGGCAGGACCTGGCTTCCAGCTGCCACCTCCTTTCCTCTGCCATCACCACTGGACCAAATGCCCCATTGCTGGATGGTCAGCAGAGCTGGAGATTCACAGGGCTGCCTGTGGAGAAGGGAGGAACACGGATGGGTCTGGCAGGTCACCTAGTGAGACCCAGGCTGTTCCCAAGCCCTCGGCAGCTCCTCAGGCTGGAAGAGCTAAGTGCCAGCTTCATGGCTTTGCAAAGCTGCAAAATCCAAGGCCTCTAACTGTGCTCTGTAGGAATGACATCTGGAGAAAGCCTCTTCCCTGCTGCTCCCACAGGTGCTCTGGAGCCCAGCAACTTGTGGCAGAGCTGGAGAAATCCCTCAGGAAGACATCCTGTCTCCATTTCACTGGCAGCTGGAGCAGATGCACCTCCAGCACAGGAGAATGCGCTCTGCACTACGAGTCTAATAGAAAGTGGCAGATCTTAGGTAAATCTTCTTTCCAGCTACTCACCCCAACCCATAAGGGCTGAGGACTTTCCACACTGCTGCCTCCATTTGTCCAACTCTATTTACTGTTCTCATTCATATCAATACCACCTAATCCTTTAAAGAAGCACCAGCTTTTACCACCTCCTGTAGCAGTGAGTTCTGCAGGTCGCTCGCAGGGCGGCCGTGCTTCCCCTCTGCTTTGCCTGCACACACAAAGGATTCAGGTGCTACCCCTGCTCTCAGGACACCTTCCCCAAGACGGGCTGCCGGGCTTACCTTGCCGTAATGCTTTATTGGCTGTTGAATTATGAAAGCACTGCTTGCATCACCTGGCAGACGGCCACGGAGCTTCCTCTCAGCTGCTCTTTAGCTTCCGACTCGATGGTGTTGCATGCGTTATCCTCTGCTCCTCTACGTCTGGAGCCAGGCTGTGCCCGTGGGATGCGATAATGTGGTGTGGCCAGGGCCCTGGGGAAGCCCTGGCCGTGCAGAAAGCAGCCGGCCCCGCTCTCCACTCCCTGTGTGCTGCTGCGGTAGCGTGCTGCTGTACGGCTGGGCAGTGCGGCGGGCAGGGGTGCAGGCAGGGTGGTCCCCCGGGCCGGCAGGACGTGGGTGCTAAGCACCTCTGTCCAGTGGTGGCAGAGGCACCCCTGTCTCAGCTTTGGCACTGCTGCCCGGGAGGGGAGAGCAGGGCTTTGCGAGGCTCCATGGCTGCCTAACAAAGTGCTGAAGCTTCGTTTAAATGAGCCCTGAGACTGGCACATCTCCCTGGTACCCTTCCATTGCCACAGGAATACAGGGCTGCATAGCGATAGCACAAGGGCCATGGTTATGCTCTTCCCCCACCGTTTGTTTTTTTATAGACAGGCCTCTCTTCAGTGCTCTGGTTCTGCTCTCTGGGTCTGCAGCCCTACAAGTACATCTGTGTGGGTCCCTGCAGGCTGGGCTCGGCTGCAGGTGCCTGGTGGCAGCAGGGGAACGGGCTCAGCCAGGGTTTGATTCCCACTGCTGCTGTTGGAAGTGATTTGTCCCCGGGGAGCCCTCCTGATGTTTGGCTAGGAGCGGCCTGGCCCCCAGCCAGCTCGTTTTTGGCAAGCCCTGAGTGCCCGGGCTGGCTGACAGAGCTGCTCAGGCTGCCCATCGCCATCTCCATCATTCCCAGCGAGGTCCAGAGGATGGTGAAGGAACCAGGGCCCTTCTCCTCCCAGCCTTGTGCTCTGATGCGCTCCAATGGTCCACATTGTGTTTATCCATAATTATAATGGGGGGACACAGCTACAGTTTCCAAACCCATCCACAAATGCTTAATAACCCAGAGGAATCCTTTCTCGTTCGTTAAGTAGCGCAGGCGAGAGCCGCTCCGCCTCTGCCCCTTCCCCTGGCTGTGCACAAGCCTGGGGAAGCATCTCAAGGCTGGAGCCTGGTCCCCTCTCCGCTGGAGAGGACACCGCCTCCGTCCCCTGCATCCTCAGTCCGGCAGATCTGTGTGCCTGTGCTCTGGAAATGGAGGCAGGGGGTAGCAGGGATAAAAATTTTCCATTGGAAAAGGCATTTTTTATCAGGCTGCGTTACCAGAATCGGCGCGTAGCCATGAAGCGAATATTCAGGTGGGAGAGTATCGAAGCCAATCATTCTGACTGCTGTCTGTTGACAGTGTCCAGGAAATTCAAATGTATCTCTTTGATTTGACATGTTTTGACTTTTATGTTTTAATTTAATATCCAGGTTATATTTTAACATTTTGTTATGGTTTGTGTTTGAGAAATGAAATACTTTTTCCCTTACTGCAGCAAAATGCCTGCGAAACATTTGTTTCCCAGGGAAATGCGAGGGCTCGAGTTTTTCCCGAGTCCTGTTCTGCAGATAATTTTGATTTATTCAATTCAGTGCAAAACAAAACTTTTAATTTAGGAAACTTCCACAGACCAGGTATTGCAGTTTCTGACAAATTCGCAACTTTTTCGTTATGTGTGCCCTGCAAAGGGACACCTGAGCCCTGGAGCAGGTTTGGGGGGGCTGGGGGAGCCATGTGTGTCCTAGCCTAGTGTTTGGAGGTGCTGCTGAGACAACATAGAGGAAGATTTAGGGCTTTGACCTGACCACTTGGGGATCACAGAATCATAGAATGGTTAGGGTTGGAAGGGACCTTCAAAGGTCATCTAGTCCAACTTCCCTGCAAGGAGCAGGGACATCTCCAACTAGATCAGGTTGCTCAGAGCCTCATCCAACCTGGCCTTGAACGTTTCCAGGGATGGGGCATCCACCACCTCTCTAGGCAACCTGTTCCGGTGTTCTACAACCCTCATGGGGTTGTAGAATCCTGAAGTGCACAGGTCATCTCCATCCCAACCCAGGATGGAGATGTTCATGGAGGAGCATGTCCTGTGTTGCTGCGAGTACATTGCTGAGGAGGGTGCTGGGAGGTGGCACATCCCTCTGGTAGGACCCACGCAGGGCATCTCTCTTCCCTGCCCTGGGGCAGTCGGACTGCTCCGCTCCCACTGCAACCCTAACAGGTCTCGGGGTGCCACAAGTCAAAGCCACCTTTGCACCCCCAGTGAACCCCCGCTTGAGGAAAAGGAAAGCGGAGCTGCAGGCAGAGCTTGGGGCGTTGGAAACACTGCTACCGGTGCCCACTGGCTGCTTGCTTGCGTGCGCATGTGGGCGCGTGCGTATGTTTTTGTGGATGCATATAGGGATAAAGCTGCTTTCCAGGCAGCTTTTTTTCAAAAAACAAATGACAGCTTGTTTGCTGCTAGGATTGCAGGGCTGCCTGGCAGAGGCTGCACACCAGAACTTTGTTTGGAAGCTGCTGCCAGCAAATAGCCAGACGCATTTGTACGCTATTGGTTGACAGCATGTTCCAGCCTCGAACTCTGTCGGAGGGGAAAAATAATCTCGCTGATATATGTGCTTCACACCAATTATCCAAGCCTCATTTGCTCTAGACACACAAGACCATGTCCCATGACATCTATTAATTGCATTAAAAATCTCTCACTACCCTAAATCTCCAGGACGTTGCTCAGTGCCAGGTTTTTGGGAGGGCACGCGTGTGTCAACAGTGCCGGGAGGAGAACACGTCAGGTCTACAGCAGGCAGGGCATGCACCGCCACTGCTGTCCGCAGGGCCTGCGCCCTTGCAGGTTGGCAGCAGTCGTGTTTTTACTAAGTCTCTGCCCCAAGACAAGGATGTATCGATCGCTGGGGTGTACTTTTTACGTGGCTGATCCGTCAGGCAGGATGTGACAGTTCAGCTTGGGGTGCTGTTTGTGCTGCCCCTCGCGGCGTCGGGCAGCGCGATGTGAGCGATGCTGCCAGCGCTCTGCACCATACGCCACCGAGCACAAGCCGTTTGCCTCCTCCTTGCCAAATACTTATTGTTCCTGCTTTGAACTTCTGCAAAGTGAGATTTGCCAAGGCTCCAACATGAATCATTAATTCCTGGAGGGATTTTTTTTTGTGTTGTTTTGCTTTGATAATTGAAAACATGCAGAGGAAGGCACTGTAGGTGCAGAAGAACAGAGGTGTGTTTGGGACCATTTCACCATCCTCGGTCGGGAGGGTGCCACGGGTGCCTTGCCTGCCCCAGCTCCTTGGGCTGGGCTGTAATTGCTGCCAGGCACTGTTGGCACCCGGACCCCTGCCCTCAGCGTCTGCCCTCATCCTGCCTGCTGGGCTCCATGCGAGAAAGCATACCCGCCTCTGAGCATCCCTCTCCCCTCCTTGTCCTCCTCCTGCACCCTATGGCACGGTGGGGTCTCCTTCAGCGTCCGTGGTGCCGGGCGTGCCCTTTGCCGAGAGCCTTGATGGACACAAGAGCCCCGAGGTTGAGCAACGGTGGGGAATTGCTTTGCTTCCTTTGGAAATGTTGCTCCCTGAGGGGGTCTCTGGCAGTGCTGGTGGGAGCAGAAAGCTCAGCAGGGCACCAAGAAAAGGCTTGGAAAGGAAAAGGCAAGTAAAAAGGACAGAAAGGTCTCATCAAAAGATAAAAATACAACTACCGGGGCAGCGTCAGGATTGAGGGGCGTGGAGGAGGGCAGTAAGATCTTGCCTGGAGGCTGAAAACCCAACTTCTCCTCATACGCCATATGCTCCAGCCCACAACCATCCCAATGGCTCCCTACCGGACTCACTCCAGTATTTCAGTGCCGTGTTGGACTGGGGAACCCCAAGTGGGTCAGTCTCACGGTGCTGAAGGGAACGACCAGCCTTAGCCATGGCCACAGCAGCAAGGCCTGTCCCCATGGCCCAGGGACATGCTGTCCCCATGCCCCAGAGCCCAGGGACAGCAGGAATGGGCTGCGCTTGCAGTAACACCCGGGCCCCCGAGGCCCCGGGAGCTCTTGCCATTTCCACTCTCTTGCTGGTTTAATAACTTGTTCCTTATTGACATTTTTATTCCGAACACAGGGAAAATGCCAGCGCGGTAATTGCAGTACATGTAAAGCAAGGCACCGTGCCACATCCTCCAGATCATCTCCTGCCCCCTTTCCCCAGCTCATAAGGCCCAGGTGGAAACGAGCAGTGGCTTGGCTGGAGGGTGGGATACAGGGACCCACGCGTGCCATAGGGCTGCCACCGACGGATGCGGTGGGACACAGGCACCAGCTGCTCCGCCATGCACGGCAGCGGCGGGGCTGGGAATAACACCAGGTCTAATTGCTCCGCTAACAGCTAGACCTGCTGCCTCCAGGAACACTTACATCTGCAGATACCTTGTGGTTTCCAATACCATCAGAAATCCCTCTTGCTCTCATGTTTACCAGCATGCGATCGCAACCCCTTGATGTCTGCACAACAGCCTTCCATCTCGCAGTTCCCTGCAAAGAGTGACAGAGCTATCACAATCTGGAAAGAGGCAAACAAGACTTAAAAACCCACTGGGATCCAGGGGAAAAAAAACTCTGTCCTGCAGGATATAAATCAAAAATAGAAACCCTCTTCTCTCCCTCCACCCCAAAAGTATTCAATAAACAGATAACATAGGAAATGTACAATTTTGCAAAGCCACAGTAGCCACCTTTTTTCATGCAATAAGCCAGAAAATGTTCACTGCATGAGCAGAGCAGAAGCTGTAATGTTGTAAAATGATAGTGCTGGGGAGCCATCTGCTTATTGACTGAAGCCTGGCGCACGGGCTTTCTGCCGCGTTGTCTTACCTAGATGTGTGTGCAGGCGCGTGTGCCGGGGACACATGCCGAGTGCCTGCTGGCTGCATGACCGTTCCTCCACGCCTGGACACATGGGACAGCGCGCTGTGGCACGCGTGCAGGTAGGGCTGTGCTGCGCGTGGGGACACACTCCGCTCAGCAAAAGTGACGATGTGCTTCGGCAGCCTGGCCCTGCCCCGCGTGCGCCGGCAGCCTCCCGTCTCAGCACGGCTCTTTCTTTTTTTGTCCTGACACGTTTCTCCTTCCGCCTTCGTCATCCAGCCTCTGAGCCCTACCAGCATTCATTGTCGCCTTCTGCGGTTCAATTGTTAACATGAAAACACTGTGGTTTTTCTAAATTGCGCTGTCACTCATGGCGAGCGAGGGACCCCACCTGCATGTGGCACTGGGACCAGTGTGGAGCTGCAGGCTCTGGGAGAGCTGCTTTCCCCCAAATTTGGAGCAGGACATTTGTATGGGCAGGCTGAGCTTCAGCAGGGCTCCCTGTTTACCTTGGAGAAGCCGCAGGGTGTTGTTGGGTTATGCGGGGACGGGCTGTGGGGTGGCAGGTGGGCTGGGGTGGGCAGGCACAGGGGATGCAGCAGCAGGGTCTCCTCGCTTGATCCCCAGCAAGTCTCAGGTTTTCAAAGTGGGGTGATAGAAAAGCAAATGTGAAGCGAACAAGCAGACCCCTAAGCTTAGGGGCTCTCAGGATGGCTTTGCACTGGTGTACACTGAGAGGGGGGTGTCATTGGCACAGCACCGGCGAGGGTTGCGTCAGAGGGCTCAGCGCAGACCTTTCACAGATTTGCATCCAACGAGAGCTGCGTGCATCCCGGGCTCCTCCCGCTAAAGCTGCTGAGCCACGCCAGCACATGGTCGCCTGTGGTTAAGTGGGGGATTATGCATGTATGAATGGTTAGCATTGAACTTCTAAACTCTCAAAATCAAATTCTGCCCTGCAGAATGGCGGCACCGCTCCTGCTGAGGTCAGGGGGATTTGTGGCTGCTTGTAAGGGTGCCAAATCTGTCTTTTCTTCCCGTGCTGAAGGTTGTGCCACAGTGCCCTCAGCATCTCGCTAATCCAGCCAGTGCCCTTCACCCAAACACAGACCCACGTGTCCCCGGTGCCTGCCGGTGCCGTGCTGAGCCCCACGCTGGTGTCCCATCTCACACCACGGGAGAAGCAGGGACCTGGGCTGCCACACATGTCCCTGGACCCGTCAGTGTGACAGCCTGGCTGCAAGAAACCAGTCTGCAAGTCTCCGACGCAGTGAATTTGGTCTGTAGCGTTGCATGCCTTTGTTTTGATGACAGGAGTGGTGAAATAACACCCATGGGATAGAAGGGAGACCAAAATTATGATATTGCCCTTTGGAATTATTTCACAGTCAATGTAGCTTTCCTGTCCTCTCGGTGATATTTTACCCAGATATTGCTCAAAGGATCACTGTCTTATATTAATCCATTTCTGTTGATGCACCAAATAAAATGCTCTATTCCCCCTAGCACTCCTGCTGTCCATTTTGTTTCCAAGCAGCAAGCTGCCACCGTTCACGGGCAGCGGTGTTTGTCTGCTGCTGTGAATTATGATCGACTATCGCAGAACAGGGACGGGGTACAGATTCATTCAGTCTTCTGCTCTCTCACAAGCTGCTCTTTATTATTGATAACCCAGGGCTGAGTGATTATTACACATATAAATTTATTTTAATTTCTTGTGATTGCTGCTGTGATTAAATTACGTGCCAGGTTGTACTTGCCTTGGCAGTGATTAGATGCGATAAGCCACGGCAGAGTTTACGTTAGTGAGACTGATGGATGAGACAGGACTGGTTTTCCCCATGCAGGGCTTTGGCCCAGAGCCGCAGAGGGATTTCCATGTGTGCGCTTGCTTGACTTCAGTTTTGGAGGGTCTGAGTCCTGGCCTTGAGCTTGGTGCAATGCAATTGTTTTGGATGTGTGGCCTTTACACACTTGCCAGGAGAGCTGTAGCCCCGGTAGCACATGTCGGGCTCCTGATGTGGACTTTCTTGGCTCAGGTCCCTTTTGTGCTCCCAGCACCGTGGTCCCCATGTCCTGGGATTGTTTGGTCCAAGCTGGGCAGGAGTGAGTGCCTCTGCCTGGGCAGCCAGAACTAAATCCAATCTGTATTGTCTCTTATTTTGTCCAACCTGTCCCATTTTCTATAGAATGATGAACTTTGGGCCAGAGTTACAAAGGTACTCAAGCACCTAAAGAGGGAGAGAGGAGCTGAGAAAGATTAGGTGTCTACACCCTCTTCACTCGCCCCATAGACACCCATCTGCATGTTAAATATTTTCCAATATCTGTCTCTGAGGGCCAGGTAGAGCTAATTGTATATGAGTAATTCTGTTGACTTAGTTGCTCCTGTAAACATTGACAGAATCAGCCCCCCGTTACTCAATAGAAAACACTTCCCAGCAGAAAATACAAACAAATTGCCCTTCATCTTGTAACATTTTAAAATAAAAATATCAATAAGGAGCTAAGTCAAAGCTGCATTTGAGATTCAACAGATTATTCAGCAGAAAACGCGAAAACAATGAAGCCCCTCTGAGTATGGTAATAAGCCAACACAGACGTATTGCTTTTTCAGATCACAAAATCTCAATACCCAGGATCAGTAGAAAACTAAGTAGAAAATGCTTTTTATAGGATTGAAATTCCAATTAAATTAGAGCAGATTATTCAACAAGAAAGCCTACAAAATGAAGTCCCAGTTTATGTATTGGAAAGCAAAATGCAAATACGTTGCTTTCCGGCTCGCAGGTTTTCAAACCGAAAGACAAACTTACTTTAAGTAAAAATGATTTCATTCAAATTCTGGGGGAATCGACTCAAGCAACTGATCCTCAACTGAATTATTCAGCTTTTTTATCAACAGACTTATTTCTTCCCTCTTTATTCTTAATTTGCCTATTCATAAATTCCACCGCTTTGTCAGTCATAAGAAATACTTTCCAGTAGCTTTGACAAAGCAGAAATTAGCAGGGAAGAGAACTGGCATATAAACGCTTCGCTGCAAAATACTTCCTTGCAACGTAAGGTATTCTTCTCTTCCTGGAGCTTTAATGCCAGCAGAAATCAATGCAATCATCTCAGCTAACCCTCCCGCGTGGTGCATGCCGCAGGGCTTCCGCCCAGGCTTTGGGGACGGTCCCCAGGCTGGCCCTGCAGTGGCCGTTTTGGACCTGCGGTTTTCGGTGGCTGAGAGAAGGGTGGATGGGGGGGTCCCAGTGCCGGCACTCGACCCTGGGTCCCTGCTGAGCCACAGGACGGTCTCGGGCGTCCCTATGGAAACAGCTTTGCTTTTAGAAACTCTGCTTTGGGCTGAAAGGTCCCGTGGGGCAGAAGAACGTGCTGTTCAGTAGACGGCTCTGTTAGTCCGTTTCCTTTGCTCTCAAACAGTGATATCTTCTTTCCAGCTTGCAATTGCCTGGCTTTGACTTCGAGCCATTGGATCTCATTACGTGAGCTTGTGGGGGTCGTGGGTGTTTCTAGGGGAAATACCGGTGATCATAAATCTTTCCTTTTGATCTGCAAACATCAATCTCTGCTGATCTAAAGAAGACTCAAAGGTTACAGTAAGAGTTTGAGTCAGAGGGGTAGAACTAGATGAAAATCTTGGTTCTGTAATTTTATTAGAAATTGGGAAATATTTTAACAGGGGGAAGAAATGTATCTTTAAACACAGAACTTAAAAAGAAAGACGGAATTTGTTCAACTGACACACCGGAGGAACTGTAGGACCTTAGAAACAATTTGTAAAACCTTATTAAATAGGAGATGGCTCTGAGAATCCATCCAGCTTTCCCAAAGAACCTTGAACCTTCCTTCTCGTTCCAGTCCACAGCTATTCGCTGCTGTGTCTGCAGAGCAGCAACCTGCCTGCCGGCACCACGCGCTGCATCCTGGGACCCCGGGGCTGTAATGCAGGTGAGTAAATGCAGTCAGGGTCACTCCTTGTAATCACTTCTGATTCTCCCGGTTTCTCCTGGTGATGGCTGTCCGGGAGGCTCGCATTAGCACAAGGAGTGGAAGGGGCAGTGGGTCGGAGGTGGGAGTTTAGAGGTGAGATGTGGTTTTCCTTCTGCTCTGGGAATGTTACCTCCTGTCTCTGCTGAAAAGTCCTCATCTCCTTGCTTGGAAGCACTGCAGAAGAGAAAACAGTGATGCTGTTCCCATTTTTCCCTCTCTGGAGAGCAGGCCATCCAGCCCTGCTGTGAACACCTCGCGTGCTGTGGATTTTTGCCTCCAGGGATGTGAGAGGAACACTGGAGATTGTGGCAGCACAGAGAGCAGCTGGGGTTTCTGGCACCCGGGAAGCTGTTGAAGATGGCTTATGTGTTTGAGAGACACTTGGATATGTTGGTGTCAAGGAAGGAATGTCCCTCCACCTTTCCTCTCCCTTGTTTCTTGCATGGGAGTGAAGGTTCCCCACCCCTTGGTGCTCCAGTTGTGGTAAGATTCGCTGCGCAAGGAGCCGTGGGAGTGTCACCCCTTTGGCAGAGCTCCGGGGCTCTCTTCCCAGCCTTGTGACGATGTTTTCCAGTGTGCTGGCACGGCGGCCTTGGCTGCTGCTGCCCAGCTGTGCAGTGGGGACCTTGGGGTGCATGTTGGGGGACAGAGCTGACAGTGATGCTCCTCTCATGGAGAAGACAACCTCTGCAGCCACTGCTGGTATTGAACGCTGTCTTCATGCTGCCCAAGCCCTGTTCTGTCTGGTGGGAGAGATTAACAAGTGCTCTTAGGGTGAGGAATGTGGATTTAGGGGAGAAGGGCTCTCATCATTCTCCTTCCAGATTTTAATGGCCAGCCGACATGTCGAGGTTGGTGGCAGAATGAAACCCCAGCCTCTATCCTCTTCCCCGTGCGATCTGTGCTTTGTGCCCACGAGGGGAGAGCTGTCACCGGTGCCACAGAGCAGAGGGGCCGGGATTCCCCCAGGATGTGGCTCAGCAATGCTTTATCAAACCCCCAGAGCTGACTGAGCTGGTGGCTTTTAGGTCCTGCCTTGGACACAACAAGGGTACGGCTCAACTTTTGCTGGAAGGAAGGGACAAAGCACAGGGCAGGGGCTGCCCATGCTCCAGGGGAGCTGGGGAGGGAGAGGCAGAGATAGAAGGAGAAGGAAAGGGAGATAAAAGGAAGGGGATGCAGGGTGGTAGAGGGCTGTTCCTTCCATCTCATTTCCCATTAGGGTAGCTCGAACAGCCCACGGCGTCCTCTCCTTGCGGAGGGTAATGGGCTTTCTGCAGAGCTCTCTGCTCTACCAGGAAGGAATGAGAAAGCAATGTCAAATATATGTTTGAAATGTCAACAGAAGGGCCCTGCAAGATTGACTGCAGCCTCGTGAAATATTTAATTCTTTCTCTCTTTATGAAGAGAGATGTTATTCTGGATGAAAGATTTATGCAGGGGGAGGAGGGCAAGGGAGGAGGGGAGAGAGAGGGGGAAGAAGCGTGTGGGGAGAGGAAGGGGACCGGCTGGCTCCCTCTCTCACCGCTGCCCCTAACAGAACGCCTGTTTGATCTGCTCGCCTATTACTCATCGCTGGAAACGTTGGATGTTGCTTCATTATCTCAGCCTCGTTTATGTCTATCGGTGTATTCTCCCTCTCTGCCGCCTTCATCTTTGCACAGATGTCTGTCGAAAAGCACGTGCCCGCCTGCATGCCAGCCGCCGAGCCCAGACAGCCCTGGCACAGCCCGCCCCAGAGCACAGGGTACCAGCAGCTGGGGACACCAGTGGCGGCACGGGGCCTTGGTGGGATGGCCACTAGGAAGCCATCCACACCAAATGGTGGCAGAGGGGCATCATATTGAACAGGATGCCCCTTCTCCAGGCCTGCAGGGTTTATGCTGCCCGAGGGAGAGGCCTTGCTTTCCCATGTGGCGTACCAGTGACTGATGCTGCAGATCCAGGGGGACTCATCTACGTCTAAGCAGGCTGAGGGGGACAGGGAGTGCAAGGAAAGCTTTCCCCTTATCTGCTCCCGCTCAGCACTGTCATCTGCTCTGCGTCCAAAGGCTCGCTGCCGGCCCATCTGTTTGGGGTTTGCTGAACAGGGAGCCTGCAAACAGCCAGACACCTCTGGGCTCCAGAGGGACCTTTTCCTGTCGGCAACATGCACCGGGGCTGTAACCTGCATCCTGCCCTGCGTCGTGCCATCAGCTCACGAGGGCGATGGCTGATCTGATGGGTCTTCCTCACTCACCCTCAGCATCAGGGCTAGCGCTTGAAGGGAGAGAGGGATGGATGTCTGCTCACCCGGAGCCTCCTGGGCAGTGGAGCTTAGCGGAGGCCTCTGGCATCTGTTGTAACGTCAATAACAGCGATAATCCATCTGAGGTCATGTTAGCAAGACCAGAACCAGCTGAGGAAGCATCTCCCCACCTCTGCAATTCTTAGATAGAAAAGAAATGAATTCCCACCAGCAACAAGAACAGAGATGTAAAATTCCAATAGCAGTAAAAGAAAAAAAATCTTAAAAAAAAATCTCTTTTGATTCCGCTGAATAGGGTTTTAAAAAAAATAATTTCAAAACATTTTGATAGTTGCTTTTCATTTCTAGTTCTTTTTGCAAAACTGTAAATTACCTTGGATTTATTAACCTAAAAATTGATTTTCTTTCATTTTGAATGTGTCAAAAATGGGACACTTTGACCTTCTGAGCCTTTTTCCAGAATTTTTGTGAAATGGGTAATTTGTCACAATTGATCCTTTTTTGGAAGGCTTTGAATTTCAACAAACTGGTATTTATTGATGAAAACACATTTAGTTGACAAATTCCCAAACCAGCTCTATTCAGGCAGTGGCTGTGATTTCAGGTTTCCAGAGCGGAGCGGAGAAAGGTTTTGGTGCATGATGAGGAGCTTTCACATCTCTGGTGGGCACACATCCTTAGAGAGGGCGCCTCGCAGGCAGTTCCCGCTCTCTGTGCCTGCCTAGCTCAGATTCAAAGCAGAGACCTGGAGCTGAAAAGGGCGGCAGTGTCCTCTCTTGAGTCCCCTGGGCCACCCATGTCCCCACCATGCAGAGCAGAGCAGCTCAGAAAGCCATGGCTCCCTTTGCACCTCCCCACTGAAACCACAGGCGCTGGCATCGCTGGCATCCGAGCTGTTACACTCACTGCAGCGTTAAACCTTGATAAATGCCTTTAATATTTAATTGGTCTTTAAAAAACATAAATAGGCAGGATATTAAATGCAACTCCTCGGGCAGAATAAGGCGAGTAATGTACGTTACCCAGCGACTGGTGGCATCTTGCAAAATGCACTTAGTGTAGTTTGAAACTGAGGGCTTGGGAAACGTTTCCTTTTCTTCTGTACGCTGACAGAAGCGGGAAGCTGGCGGTGCCAGGGAAAGCCCTTTTCCTTCCCCGCCGTGCCCTGCAGTCCAGCCCCGCTGCAGCCAAGCAGGGCGCTCAACTACCGTGCCCCAGTGCACGGTGACAGAGGGGTGCTTCGAGGAGCCAGGTCACCTCCCAAAAGCAGATGTATCACATCTGCTGCACAGACCCGCCTGGGGGGGTCATGCACTGAGCAGAGCTCCCCAAGACAGGTGAGTCAGTGCACGGTTTCTTCCTTGGTGTGGCATTTATAGTGCTCAAAAATAGGACTTCACTGCCTTTGGAAATGAGATGTGTGCCTTCGTTATGCACCCTCCATGGTGCCTCTGAGGCCACGGTACCTGCTAACGAGATCACCAGAGCCCTCCTGCTCCAGCCTCCACCGGCTGCCTCCGCCAAGCGGGAGCTGTTAGTTCCAGCCATTAAAAATTTTTTCCTGAGGGTCCAGCAGTTGCTGTGCAATTTGCAGTAGTAGATGGGGACAAAAAGCACCATAAAGTTCAGATGGGAATAAGGCCACAGAGCCAAATTAGGGGGCTGAGTCCAAGGGCCCTGTCCTCAGCGGGTGACAGTGGCAGCAATACGAAGCCACATCTGCTCAGGATTTTGCAGGATTTGCCTGCAAATTCCCACCTCCAGCTGTGTGCCAGGTTTCCAAAGGACTTCAGCTCCAGCCCCACCTATCCTGGCATGAGCTCGTCCTTTGAGAAGTCAATTCCACTGCCACACTGAGACAGGAGATCACGATCCAAAGCTTGGGCCTGGCTGTGGCTAAGAGCAAGCTGAGGACTGTAAAGCAGATGTACAGGCAGATAATCCTTGGGAAAAATAAAACAAACAAAAAAAAGCCCCTACTCAAACATCTTTCGAAGTTCACAGGAGGTTCATCTGATGTGCTGAGGGAAAATTTAGGTTTACTAGGGAAGCTGGGGTTCAGTCATTCCCCTCTAAGCACCCGAGCCAGCAATCCTCACAGAGGAGGTGGGAGCAATGCAAAGAGCATCTTCCCCTGCCATCACCAGCACACTCGTCCGACTCCTTCAGCATTGCCAGCACAAGTGGTGGGTGAACCTTCATGCATCCAGAGGCTGATTTTTCAATCAGAAGAGCACTTAAGCCTCCCAGAGTTCAGGTACTTGTCTCTCCGCTGCCACTCCTGGCTCTTCAGCGCGAACAAGTGGGCTGGAGATCCCGGGAGAACAAGCTTTGCTATGAAGTTGTTAGCGCCTGGGGCTTGCAGGTTGGGGGTGGCACGAAAATAGCCGCTCTTGGAGCTCGGCTCCCTGTTGCTCACCCACAGCAGTGTCTCAGCCACCATCAGCTTCTTCTAAATATGGAGAAATGCTGCAGGCCTTCGGCA
>JAAGAY010134264.1:0-22138 GCA_011801015.1 Ardeotis arabs
GCCTCTCCTGGGATTTGAACCAATCTGGTTTTGTGCACAGCCTGGCAAAAGCAGGAGAAGGACAGAAACTTGGACGGACGTGAAGTGGAGGAGAAACCCCCTGTGGTTAACACGGTCTCTGCGGATGTGGCTGTTTTCCAGCTGGCTGGTTCACGCGCCCAAGTAGCTTTTGAGGGGAACCGAAGAGAAAACTTTGCAGTAGTTAGGAAAGGAAAGGTTTTGACTCTTCAGCACTAATGCTAGGGAAGCAGAACAGTCAGCAATGGAAATACCACTTTGGGTCATAGCCTTTAAATCCTTTTCCCTTTCCAGAGTCAGGCTCTCAGCCTCTTCTTCAACACGCTGTTGTGTTTATCATGTTGTAATTAGTAACGCGTCCTGTCGTTTTGACCATCCATGGGATTATGATGATAAAACTCCTGGTTAGGAGATACCAAGCCTTGGTAAGGTATTTTTGTCATAAGATATGTGTTTTCTGGCTTGGAAAAGAAACATCTTTGTTCATTTTGGTTTAGCCTCAGTTAATATTGACTAGATGTGAGGAAGCCCGCTGTTGGGTAAATATTGAGAGAACACCTCCATACCGATGGCTAGACAGGACATGTGTGTGTATTCATTCCCCATCGTTTACTTGATTTGTTTTTTGTATTATTTTCCTAGAGCACCCGTTACAACTCACTGTAAGGCCATGGGCTAGCTGAGAATTAGGTTGATCTGAAATGGTTGTTCAGTGCTGCGGTGCTTGCCAGAGGTCTGTCAAGCCACTGTCTTGCTTTTTACAGCCTGACAAGTTCAGAGGTTGGTCTCTGCTCTGCGCTCGTTTGTGACTCAGGGCTGAGGAGGCTGAGAGGAGACCTCATTGCTCTCTATAACTACCTGAAAGGAGGAGCTGATGAGGTGGGTGTTGGTCTCTTTTCCCAGGTGACAAGTGATAGGATGAAAGGAAACAGCCTCAAGTTGCACCGGGAGGGATTAGATCAGATATTAGGAAAAAATTTTTCACTAGAGGGGTTATCAAGCATTGGAACAGGCCACCCAGGGACGTGGTTGAGGCAGCATGCCTGGAGGTGTTTAAATGATGTGTAGACATGGCGCTTAGGGACATGGTTGGAGTTGGCAGTGTTGGGTTTACAGTTGGACTCGGTGAACTTAAGGGTCTTTGCAAACCTAAATGATTCTGTGGTTCTACAACCTTTGCCGTGCCAGTGTTGTAGCAGCAGTTGATAGCACAGCAGTGAGATTGATTTCCAATAGGTGAGACCTGACAGGCTTTAATTACTTGGGTCAAACAGTGACACACACAACACTTTATCCTGCAGCTCTTCCTCATCTCTTACTGCTGTAGTTATGCCACCACTGTAAGGAATTAACTGAAATTACCCTCTGGAATAAAAAAAATGAGGGGCTGGGAAGGGCAGGGCCAGGTAAGTTGAGGGTGCAGGGAGGGCAGCGTGGCGAGGCCGCTGAACGGGTGAGCAGTGTGCTAGTGCAGGCGATGTCCTGAGATGACTTGGTGGGTTATTTATTCTCCTCTCCCTCCACGTGCATAATTTCCATTGCCGTAAACACGTGTTAGGCATGAGTGGTGAGGAAGAAAGGAGAAGCAGCTTTTTAATATTTAACTTTGTAATTACTTTTGCACATAGCCAGGCACAGTAAGTACCCCATAGTTACTGATGTCCAAATTTAAACATGGATGTGGACAACTCCCTTCACTGAGCAATTACTTGTCTGTTTTTATAGCAGTGTTTGGACATTTGAACCACTGATGGTGGTTGTTGCTTTACCAGAGATTAGAGGCTTTTAAAAGTCTGGGTCTCCTAACGTGGTTTAGAGCTGCCTTGTTTCGTAAAATGCTCTCTGCATGCAGAGGGAAAAGGTATTCTACAGGAAACTGGCCAGAACACAGAACATGAGCGGTAAAATGTCTGTGATGACTTTACATCCTCTGACACTCAAGGGAAGAGGCATGAGGGGCTGCTGTTGGCCATCTTGTCTTCTGCAGACTTCAGCGCTGTGTTGATGGTTTCCACACACAACTTCTCAGCCAGCAGCACGGGGAGCTGTTCGGCAGATGTGATGGGTGTGAGCTGAGGAAGTGCCGTCTTGGTGGTTGGAGAGGCTGGTGGTTGGGAGGAAGGTGGTTTTGATAGTGATGTGTTCCACCATTTCAAAAATCACTTGTGCCTTGTTGAAGGGTTGAACTTGCCTGCTCCGTGGTGTGGTGTGTGGGATGGGTGGGCACCCAAGCCCTCTGAAAGATGGATTTATTCTGTGGGATATGGTTATATGTGTAGATCCACCAGATCGCGTGGTAGATGATCTCCTGCAGCTATGCCTGGGCCTGAGGTGTGGCTGAAGTTGTGCTGCGCTCTCCCTCTCCTTTTTGCTTGAGATGGCATCAGGAAATGGGAAGAGCAGTGCCCAAAATAGCTGGTTGTGTATGAAAAGTAATCCAGGCCTTGCTGAGGTCAGTCTCCTGCTTTGTAATGCTTAGATTTGTTCTAATGGAACGTGAGGTGGATGTAAGCATGGGTGAGGATCGCCTGGAAGATGTGCAGCATCTGGAGAAATTGGCAGGGTAACGCAGGAAAGTAGTGTGAGAAAGTGAGAGATTTGAGGAATGTTTTAAATATGAATAATGCTTAATAAAAAAAAAGACAAAGGGCTTGTGGTGTGTGCTTTAATGAAAAGTGAGTCTGTAAGATGGAAGCCGTTGTGCTGAGTGAGATGTAGGTGGCTGGAGAAGAGGAGATAGAGGCCAAGTACAGCTCAGAGGAGAAGGCTCAAGGCTGGCCATGGATGTGATCCAGTGCAGGCAGCATCGAGACTTCGCCTACTGCCCATGAAAAAGTGTGTGCCTGTCATTTTTTTGGTCTTCCTGAACCATTTCAAAATTGTGGTCTCTCTGAAGCCAGGCAAACCACAGGGATGGACAGCAGTGTCCCACTTGGTGGCTTTGGGGACCACCCTCCAGTGTCCCCTGTTCCTGGTGCCAAGGACTGGTTTGCTCTTGGCTGCACATGGGCTGTTCACTGCACGGGACATCACTGGGGAGGGTGGGGGGCAATTACCCCATGCTGATCCCTGAGGGGGATCAGTAAAAGTACATGAGCTAAATTGGGAACATATTCTCTTAAACTGGTAAATGCAAGTGTGTGAACTTAAAGGGCATCAGCTGATGGGCTTTTAATGGAGCAGCTGGTATGAAGCACGCTGGTAGCTGGATTGCTGCTTTAGGTGATTTACCTGTGTGCTCACCACCCACTCACAAAGCCTGCTCTTCCCTTTCCGTGCCTTGGAATTTCTCCTGTATGTGCTGAACATCAAGAGAAGACACTTTGCCAGTTGAGGTTTTTGGACCTGGTCCAGGAAAACACTTAAGTGTATGCTCACAGCTAGATCAAGGAGATGTTCTCTTGAATTTAAAGGTGGGCAAATTCTATAATACTACAGGGATTTTTTTTTTTTTTCCTAATTCTCACATGAAGCTGCAGGAGACTTGGGCTCAGTGAAGGAACTGGCTCTTGATCTTTCTCTTTCTGGGAAGAGGCGTGAACTGGTTGACCTCTTCAAGTCCTTCTCAGCCATATTTCCTAAAGTGGATAACAAGGGTCCTGAACTTGTGCAATGATGACTGAATGTTTGGAAGGGATATTAAACCTCCGCACATCAGCTCTCACTTCTGGAGATCAAAATGACATCTTGTGTGTGGGAAAGAGGGAAATTATCTTCCAGCTGCAAGGCTCCTCCATCATGTGTTTCTGGTTGCCCACTGATGCAGGCAGGATGCTGAACTAGATGGACCAATGTTCTTATTCAGTCTGGCAATTCTTGTGGTCTCTGGAGTTCTGTTGACTTCGTAAAAATGAAACACGTGTTCCGGCTCTTCCCTGGAAAGGCAGGCTCTACTGCACCAGTCTCTCTGCCCAGCTGCTCGAAGCTGTGCAGTGAGGAAAGCAGGTTTCTGTTAAGTACTTGGATCTGCCCTACCACATCCTTTTTTGTGTTTTAATGGGAAAATCCTAATTTATAGCATACGCCTCCATTTTAAAAATAAATGTAAGCCGTCTTAAAGTCAAGCCGTGCTCCGTGTCGCAGTTACGCCATCAGGTAGGAGATTTCCAGTAGTGTCTGTGGAGGGGGGACGTGTGCACAAATGGCTGGGAGAACACAGCAGGAAAAAAAAGCCCTTGAGCTTCATGGCTGGCTTTGCTTCTAAACCTGCGTGGCGAGAGTACCGAGAGGAATACGTCGTGCGGCTTGCGGCCTTTTGAAGTGGCTGGGTTCAGTACTGATGGGATGGCTTCCGTTATCTCAGCGCCTACAAAGAGGACTGGGAAATATGCTTGTGATGTGGGACTCTTGCATTTCAAGCCTTGATCAGGTTGGCAGCTTTTTTCCTTTTTTTTCTTTTTTTTTTTCTTTTTTTTTTTCCTCCCCAGTGGTTAATCAACAAAGCTAGTTGAAAGCAGGGAGATGCTCTGCCCTCTTTTTATGGGTAAATGAAGTGGTAGGGTAACAGCTGTGTTTGGGTACTGCTGCTGATCCACCACTCCGGGACAATCAGATGGGTGGGAAGTTTACAGACCTCCTGTCCCTTCCTGTGTCATTATATCTACGCAGAGGGGTTGGCAATAGCTGGTGTTCATCTTTCATCCAGTTCATGCTCAAAACAAGACTCCTGACTTCATACGTTGGTGCACAATCACCTCTAGCAGATTCCAGTGTGCGTCCCCAAAATGTGCATGGTGTGGGGCCTTTCATTTGCAAAGCAACTAACTTAAAAACTGCAAATTTCATTTCTTTCTTCTGAGGCGAGTGTGCCCCAGATGAGGCTTTGATCTGGGAAGTTCAGCTGAGCCTGACCTGGTCTGCACGAGGATCCCACAGACCAGCTGGCTGTGATTTGCAAGTCAGATGGCTGGTGCTGTATGGGAATGGCTTTCTTGATCTAGAGCTCAGTTCTGCCTTTTAAAAGTGACTTGTTTTGTGTAGATTGAGCTTTGTTAGGAAGTTGTTATATGGCTGAACTAAACCTGTTTTAAAAAAAAAAAATAAATGAATTTTAGGGACAGCTCAGATCTGAATGCCAGCAGTTTGTGGGTCCTTGCTTCCCAGAACTTTAAAATATCATCTGTCCTTTGGAAAATGAGCCCTTTAAAGAAAGCTGAGAGTGGCGCATATCAGACAAGTAACAGTCCTGGAAAAATTTGGCTGTGCCTTTTTATCCAATACAGGAAGCAAAACCGCTACAGATGGCGATGCTGAGGTGTAGCATGAGAGGTGGATAAACGCCGTTCACTGAGCGGGGCATCGCTTTGGCTTGGCATGTGGGACACTGCCCTGCGGGGCTGGTCAGTTGGTTGCAGACAGTCATGTTTTCAGGAGTTATTGCCCAAAAAAGCTGTAAGTTATAATAACTCATTAGCCTTGAGCTTCTGGTCTGTTTACAGCTTGTGAATTAGTCGGTTAATGACATGTCTCAGCATGGGAGAGGAGCGAGAGGAAGATGGGAAGAGGCAGTTATTGCTAGATGAAGAATGTAATTTTGAGCTAAAGGGGCCGTTGCAATGAACTTCCTCTGCTGCCCGTCCCAGATGCTTTCCTTGTTCTAGAGTGTGGTCCTCCAACTTCCAAACCAGGGATGTCATCGTGGCCTTTGAAAGCATTTTGTGCTATAGCAAAACCAGGAATAATAACTGCATGGTCATGTAAATGTTGGGTTTTTTTCTTTTTTCCTCTGCACAGGGACCCTCCAGAGGGATCGAATTTTTAAGAACCTCACTCGGAAACGCCAGCGGGCGATGCGAAGGAGAGTGCATCAGGTGAATGGGCACAAATTCATGGCTACCTACCTGCGACAGCCTACGTACTGCTCACACTGCAGGGAGTTCATCTGGTAAGAACGGCTTGAACGCGGTGGTGTGGAGCTTTCCTATCCCTTTGCGTTTTGGGGACTGACATGCCACCTCCGATGCTGAATCAGTCACCCAGCACTTTATCAAGGGTCACCGATATGACTCCCTCTGCCCATCACGTTTAGCAGGCTATATTTGTGCTGCAAACTGGAGTCTACTACAGAGGGGCCAGAGGTGATGCGTATCTTGGATGCTGGAAGCAAACTGGGAGGGTATGGGGATAGGCGGTGTTCCTCGCTTGTGAGCGTGGATGTTATTTCAAAGGGGGAAAAAAGTAACCCAAGCAATTTGAAGAAAGACCTCAGATATTAACTTGAGTGGAGCTTTGAGATTACACCGAGAAAAAACAGTTGCTTGAAAGACTAGAGAAAATTCCTGAGAACAGAGAAGCCGTCAGAGGTGTGGGGTGATATATGTGGGGGAGTAGGCAGAGCAGAGAAAAACTTAGATATGTCTCAAAAGAGCATAGAGTGGGAGAGATAATAACAGGGTGTGGGCTGCTGGGATCGGTCTAATAAGTGTGGTGTATGTTGTAATAAAGTGAAGTATTTCAGAAACTGGAGTGAGGGGGAATATGGGGAATAACACACAGGTTGACAGCCTGCCCGCTAAGCTACGGCTGCTGTAGAGCTTTGCTACGCTCTCACACCCAGCTGCTGAGTTGCACCATTATTGCTGGGCAGTTTTGCCCTGGGGATCTGGTCATTAGGTATCCTCTTGCATTTTGGCACTCTCTTCTGTAAATGATCTGCAAGAAGACTGACTTTCTGATGTTAAATTATGTTCCTGTTTTGTTTTGAACAGGGGTGTGTTTGGGAAGCAGGGATACCAGTGCCAAGGTAAGGTGCTCTGCTCTGCACTGTGTGTGTTTAGGATGTGCTGGTTTGGGAGTGCTTTCCCATGCTGCTTGGGACATCCTGTGGTTAACAAGCTTCTCTGAAGTCGCCACTCCTCTTCCTCCCCAGCCAGCCAGAACTGTGCATTTGAGCAACTGTTAAACTGACAGCTTGCATGCATGCAGGAGCAGCCACCTCTGTTCATGCAAACACCTGGGGGTCCAATTGCTGTGTTTCACCCGCAGTTTTCCTCCTGTGTAGAGCCACTCAGTTGCTGAGTACATGCATCACCCAGCCAGGCTGGAGACATCCAGGGTCCCTTCGGGACAGTGTTCAGCTGGCACTGAGACACAAAGTACCCTCCTACTGGAATGGCCACGCTCTTCCTTTCTCTCCCTGTGAAGTTCAACAAAGTGAAATTCGGGATGTGACTTCAAAGGGCAGCCTTGTGGGCTAGCGCAGCGCTTTTGTATGAATGTGTGTTTTTGGCTGAATGGCTGTATGTGGTGATTGTTTGTGCTTAATTATTGTCCTGCCTTTCCCTTTTTCTGTGGTAAGATGACAGAATTACTCGCTTCAGAAGTGCATGGTCATTCAGTAGAGATTTCTAACGCAGCCTGTCTTGTGCAATGTACTAGGGCACTGGTGTCCTCATATGAAAGGAAGCTGCATGTAAACAAAATGGATATATTGCATAAAATTTCTGGGTGAAAGTGAATGTTATTGACAGCTCTTCGTGAGTGTTAGCTTAAGTCAGGAACAAAGAATAGCATGGGACTCGGCAACGTATCTGCAGCTTGCAGTTCCCACGACAAACATCTCCTTACGTACGCAGCAGCTGTGGCCCTTGGTGGTGTCTGCAGTGCACGCTGGGTTATGGAGTGGAGGAATCCAAGGTCATTCCAGCCAAGCCACCTTCAGACCTGGAGAGGACCCAACTCTGCCTTAAGGCTGATTAGCCCTCTTGATGGGGCCTAGCTAATTAGCCCAGACACAGCACCGTTCTGCTGCAGTTATCCAGCTCCTCATTGCACAGAGCCTCAGTGACAAACTGACCTGGGCAGGACTCACTTGGGTACCCAATGTGAGCAGCACTATGACACGGAGATGTAGGGATGGCTTTTGATGTCTCAGACCTGTGTTCTTTAATATTGTTTATGTTGTGTGAAATACTTTCCACCAAATAATTTCAACAGTAATTTTTCAGTTCATTTGTGAAGTTACACTGTTATTTCTGTGGGCATCACCTGTATTTTATATAAGCAGCTGGTTTTCAGGCCCTATGAAAGATCCAGTGCAGAATTTCCGTTGCAATGAGTTGGAGATACATCTCCAGATCTATTGCAAGATTTTGGAAATTCCAAGTCACTGATTATTTTTCACATCTTTACTGTGTGCTGATGATATAGCGGAGCCTTAAAGAACCTGACTGATGGGTTGATGCGTTCTGAGTCTTTCAACAGCTCTTTTCAGCGTGCCCCTCTTATTTCCTAGTATGCACCTGTGTTGTACACAAGCGCTGCCATCATCTAATTGTTACAGCTTGCACCTGCCAAAACAATACTAACAAGACCGATCTCAAGGTAAAGTCATGTTGATTATTTTAGGTCATCATAATTTGTGAAGCCTGAGGTTTTCTGGGTTGCTGGGAGTTGTCCTAAAATATAATTTACTCTGTATTATCTTTATTCATAGATTTTAAAGTAAAGAAGAGTGATAGGGGCATGCACAAAGGCTATAAAATATCATCTGGTTGTTCTTCTGTCAATTCCAGTAACTAATTGGTCTAGTACATAGTTTAGGAAGGCATGGTGTCTTCATTGGAAGACATCAAGAAATAGTGAATCTACTGTTTTTCTTGGTAATTTTCTTTCATGATTAACTGTGTTGTCACCAAAATTTGGTGCCCAGTTCTTAGTGTGGATTTCTCTGGCTTTAAAATCTAACCACTGGTCTTTGTTATGCCTTTTTTTTTTTTTTTTTTCCCTCTGGTAATTTGAAGTGCCCATTTAGTCATTGCTCCACGCCTTTACTCTATGAAATTATTTCTGTTGTAATAATGAACTTTTGCATAACTTGTGTTTCTGAAGGTTTTCTTTCTTGATGGTTTTGGCTGTATTTGACAGGGGTAACATCCCCACCTAAAACTGCCCTGTGCATTGCCTATGTCATTTCTATAACTGGAAATTGTTTTGTAACTGTTTGAGGAAAATTATGCCGAAATATTTTTAACTGGAAGGTAGCTCTGTATTGTGTGCCATGCACAAACCTTCCTTCCACTGCAGATAAGCAGTTTGCCTTTACTCATTATTTCTTGCCTCCAAACTACTGAGCTAGGCTTCTTAAAATGACCCCTTGCCAAACCAGATGAAAATAAGTTAAAATGCCTAAGGGTAAAGTGCAAGTTAAGTGGTGAGTCTCCTCACCCCTCTTTTAGTATTATGAAGGGCTTATAACACATCTAAGTTACTTTTAAAGAAGACAAAGAAGGTGAGGAGGCCCTGCTCACTTCAAATTCCTTGTTTCAGTCACTCCTCTCACTTTTCTTTGTAAGTTATGGGCTCCCGGTCAGTCTTCCAGGATCCTCATGTTGAGACACAAAATGGAAATTAATGAAGATGTTCAGTGGGGGTGGGTTTCTTCAGCTGATCTAACGTTTTCCGGGGTATCTTTGAGATCTGCATGATTCACAGTTGGAAAAGGAACAAGGTTAAAAAGGGAATGAGAGCAAGTGATAAAGCGAAATGTGGGCCTGAAATGAAAGATTGTTAATAACAAGGAGGGTGAGAGGAGGAACGAGAATTTTAGGAGGAGCTGGGAAAACCATTGTGTATTAAATTTAATAAATCAACAGTTTGACCTAAAGTTACATGTTTGCACATAGTATGCAAGTTAATAGTTTGAAAACTGGTTAGTTACAGAATGCTGTAGCTAACGTAATTTGTATGTGGCGCTTCAGTGTGATAGATTTGTGATGAGGTAATCCACACTTCTAATTCTGACTTGGTTTTAAGAATTTAAAATTGGCTAGGCAGCCTTTTTTTAAAAATCTGCTTTGTCAGGTAGTCCAGCCTGACTGGCAAGGAAACCAGAGCAGGTGTGCAGCAGGTGAGGTTGGTCACCCAGTGTCCACGAGTAGTAAACATCAGTGAGGAGCTGAATTGGGACATTTTCTGAATTGGAATTACTTTCACAGTTTTTCACTTAAATGTGTGTATGTAAATGAACATCTGTTTATATATATAATGTATTTGAATTTTGAATCTGTCCTTTTCTTTTGGTGCCTCAGGTGACTGAACAGAGGTTTGGAATCAACATTCCTCATAAGTTCAGCGTCCACAACTACAAAGTCCCGACCTTCTGTGACCACTGCGGTTCCTTGCTCTGGGGAATCATGCGACAGGGCCTACAGTGTAAAAGTGAGCAGCTTCTTACTGTGGCCTTTTCACAAAATACATGTATTTTTAGACTCTTGATGCACTGTGTAGGCTTGATTAATGCAACCTTCAACAGAAAGCTGAGCAATGAATATTCATCTTTGCAAGAGTTAACAAAAACGCTGACCTACTTTTTAATGTCAGGCTTCCAGAAGGACTCTACTTTGCAGTTTCAGCACAGCTTTGTTTAACTGGCATTGTTGAAAATATTCTTGCGTATTGCTGCTTCCTACGTTCATTTTCCCATTTACCTGGAGGCCTTTCCTCAGCTAATGAGATCAGGCAATGAAAAGGCATCCAAGGGGGGGAAAAAAAGGTCGTTGCTTTAGGTTAACTGCCCTTGCTGTCACGCATCAATTAACATTGATGACAAAGCATGTCCTCGTGTTATGTTTTTGTTTCAGTGATCCAGACTCTAAAATCCTATGGGTAACATTTCCATTTGCCTTCATCTCCCACAAGAGGGTGTATATGAGAGCACGAAAGATTTTAGTTTCCCACTGAACAATACGTCTTTAAAATTAGACACCTGCAAATGCAGGGGAAGTTTGTTGTGAATTCTGTGGCATTATAAATCCTAATTTTACCTGCAGGCATAGCTGCAGTGGTATTTATTTATCTGACAAACATGTGCTTATGAATAGCTTCAGGCAATGCAGCATCCTGCTTGGAGAGTTTGGTGTATATTCCTGATTTTTGAGAGTTTATTCTCTTATGAGAGTCCTAATTTTGTTTCTACTGAAAACAGTGGCAAAAATCCCTTTAGTTTAAAACACAGGGTGGATCCAGATGGGTATATTACCTGAGGCAGAATTGTTAAATTATTTCTAAGCAATAAATCCTCTAAGTTATTTTTATTATCCCTTTGTTTTTACTTTCCATCCCTATCATTACCCCTGTCAGTCTGTAAAATGAATGTCCACATCCGATGCCAAGCAAACGTTGCACCGAACTGTGGGGTGAACGCAGCAGAGCTTGCTAAAACCTTGGCCTGCATGGGTCTGCAACCAGGAAGCATTTCGCCAAATTCGGTGAGTCGTCGTCTTTTTCTTTTCTTCTTCCTCCTCTATTTAAAACATTTATAACTGAGTCTTTATATGGGTTCAGAAGAAATCAGAGACTTCAGTTATAGGGGATGGTGTTAGTAGTGGACTGCATGAGTTGACTGTTACTGTCTGTGGCTTGTGGCAAGGACTTCACCTGGAGAACGGATGTCTTATATCCAGGTTTACCCTGACAGAAGCTGTAGTCTATAAGGAGACTATAGGATTCGTTGTCTGCTTATGTTTCACAGTGCTGTGACTCCATTGACTCTTCTATCTTTGGCATGAATGAGAGGAGAGTAAGACCCTAAGCTAATTAATGGTCAATATAATTCATGCCATAACTTTTTTTACCTTTCCCACAAGCACAAATGCACCATCTGCATATGTGGCTTGGAATAGAAGAGCTCAGCAAGAGGCCTAGATTCTCTTCCCCACTTTGTCACTGTTTTTCTGAGTGATTTCGGGGAAAGTGTTTCACTCTTCACTACAGTTTCCCCAACTAAAATCTGTGGTCCTGTCAACACAACATCATCTCTGGTCTTTGCTGTCCAAGCCAGGGTCCTAGTGAGCTTATTGCCAGGGTTGGGACATACATGTACAGTTTTTGCTTGCTAGTACTTAAGACATCCTAAAAATCCAGCTGTTGTATATTTGAGTCTGTTCAGAGAGTCTAGAACACATTGTAAGAGCTTGAGTGAAAATGGAAATCAGAACTGTCATTTGATAACAAGTTTCCATCACATTTCCTTTGCTAGCAGTTTTGAAAAGTGAGTTTGCATGAAACCACAATAACCCATAATAAAATGTTGGTCTATTTATTTTTATTTGACCAAAAAGAAAATATCAAAACCCAAAACATACTTACCAGACCTGGTAAATCATGTCATACAGTTAGTCAGCTCTGTGGGTTGGCCACATGATACTCTATCAGCCCAGCCTGCTCATTAGTCTGTGCTGCCCCTTTTGATTTCAGTTGGTTTGTAGCAAATGAGGCTTTCTTACCTTCACTTTTCATGCTGTTATCACTGGGAGTTGCGGGGAAACTCGAGTCTCACACTCTCTTCTCAATTCTCTAAAAATTAGGAGTTGTTAGCACTCATTTTTTGCGTAATCTGCACATCAAAAGGAGATGAAACCAGGAAAATAAAAATTTGTGCTTGATGTTTAACAATCTCTCCTTGTTATTTGTGAGCTAAAGGCTCTTCGTAAGTGTTGAGACTGTGCTGTGAGGTTAAATCTGTTGGGAGTTTTGCTGGGAGTTGTCCTGAATGCTCTTGGTTCTTTCCCCAAGGCTGGGGTTGCCATTTCTGTGGCAGCGAGACAAGTCATCTGTGCAGGCAGAATTTTGCTTTACACCAAAGTAGTCACAAGGTGGAGCTCAAGAAATCTGTGTGACTTTGTTCGGTCTAATAGTTAAACTGAGTAAAAGGACTCGTGGTTTATATGCGTGCTCATACCTGGAGAGCTGTGAACAGAGGGCGCTGGAGGTTGACTTGATCTTCGTATACCACAAAAACAGGAGCTCTAGAAATGTGTGCCAGTACTGGTACCATTCCTGAAAATGCAGACACCTCACTGCTGTCCTGGGAATGAACAGCCTTCCGTCGCATTTACAGCAGTGGAGGAAGCCAGCAGCCAAGCTGTGGGAAAGAAAAATATTTTGAAGTTTGGGTCCCGCTGAACTGGGCTTTGAGTAAGAGTCTTAAAATCAGGTAGAAACGTAAGAGATTCAGATGACATGCTGTAGATCTCACCAGCACTTTGCATATTGCAGAAATTATGCAGTCCTCCTCACTCTGATGTTAGATAGGAGACTTGAACTTCCACACTCATTGTCTTATTTTTCTGGGGAGCGAGGATGAAGAGAGGCAAGCTTGTCTCTGGGATCTGCTGGGCAACGGGTTTACAACTGAAATTGTCCAGGTCACGAAGCAGTGTTGATATCTCAGCACAGCTCTGTGCAGTGCCGAGATTGGCTGGTCACACCTAACAGCTATGGGGGGTGGTGGTACCAATGGGCCATACAGTGCAGCTGAACAGGTCCTAAATGCCTGGGTTGGTAGGTTGACTGCCTTTTCCCTCTGAGGGAAAAGTATTATTTCTATGCTAGCTGATACTTATTTACTTTCCTCCACAGAAACTGGTTTCCAGATCTACTTTGAGACATCAGGGAAAAGGCAGCCTGAAAGACAGCAACAACGTTAGTGAAAGTTCCGTGAGCAAACTTGGGATCAAAGACTTAACCTTCCTTCGTGTACTGGGAAAGGGCAGTTTTGGAAAGGTGAGAGCTATTTGTGACTCTTTCAGGGAAAACCACATTCCTTATGTAGGAAGCTCCAAGGTAGATGAAGTTATTTCATAATGTGGCACAGAGGCTGTCCCAGTGCAGTATGCTTTGTGCAACAAGGTTGGTTACAGAGAGCAGGGAGAAAAGGGAAGAGAAAGCAAGCTGACAGCAAAGTGAAGAATTAGGTATCACAAAAAAAAGAAAAAAGCTAGCAACCAAAGGAACAGCTTAATGCCAGGGCCTAAACTAGAAATTGCCAGTGTGTGCATTAGCACTCGTTTGGGCAGCATTTCTTGGAGCATGTAAAGACTCTTCCTTTAAAGGAAACAGGGCAGTGGTTTCAAATTCGGTTCAGTGGGGGTTTCGTTTCTCTACTTTGGCACAAAGCCAATGTGAAATGGCACATTTGGATTTAATAAATGAGGATAGAAGTGGGATGGATGGCACTGCTCAGGGAGTTTGCCCTGGCATGGTAGATGAGCTTTGACCAGCTAGCTCCACACCAGACATCGGAGCAACGTGTGTGGGCATTTCTAGCCGGAGAAGCCTGCTGCAGGCAGTAGCACATGTGTCATCAATTACACACTGTTGCCCATACTAACAGGTTGACTCACTTGCATCTACATGCCTGGTCATGAGATAACTGACCTTTCTAGTGTGAGAAGGTGCAAAAAGCTCTATGTTGCTCATAAAGACTAAGGGCTCAGCCCTTGCAATTCACCCTCCCCTTTGATTTAGGTGATGCTTGCCAAAATGAAAGAGAGTGGGCAGCTCTATGCAGTGAAGGTGTTGAAGAAGGACGTCATTCTCCAAGATGACGATGTTGAATGCACCATGACTGAGAAACGCATCCTTTCCTTGGCAAGGAACCACCCATTCCTCACCAAGCTCTACTGTTGCTTCCAGACTCCTGTAAGTATAGCCCGGGCAGTGGACAGCCTTCCTCCTGACACTGGCTGGCATCTTCAGGGCAAAGACACTCTCCTCTGTATTTGGTCCCTGACCTGTTATAACTGTACACCTTAGATCCAGGAAAAACCTCTCTGCTCAAGAGTGAACAGAACACACTGCTATATTTCATCTCTAACATCTGCTAGGCATTTGGGCATTTGGCAAACACAATCCTGGCTTGTTCTAGGCTCCCTAACAAAATGGTAATAACAGGGAAGACTTCCCTAGAAACACCTCTGTGCTTTGAGTGTTTCCAAATGCATATGCACAGATGTCTACAGACCTGTAGTGTCCTCTGGTGGTTGTGGGATCTCTGTTGTTGGCAGCTTTGCTGTCTTGCTGCCTGAATTTTAACAGGACTCTATTTGCATTGAATTATCTGCAAATTGTACTTGGAAGCAGGTGTAGCCTCCTGTATCTACCAGTCATTGTGTACTGCTCAGAACTGAATGAAAGATCCTTCTGGCGTTACTGGAAAGGATCTTACTGACATGGTTGGACTCTGAATCAGATCCATATACAGTTGGTATTTCTTCTGGTGTAGATAAGAAAAATGACAGTGTTGCTGCCACTTGTGGTATGTATGCCTCAGTGGAGGACTGCACATGTGCTGCCTGGCCAGTTTAGAACCCCCTCTGGTGCGTGCATGTGGGTGGGAGCTCGTTGCTGACGTGGGTGGTGAAGAGGGGCTGTGATGGAGGCAGTGGCCACAGCCATGTCCCAGCAAGGTAAGTTTGGGAGTCCCTGAGCTAAGCTGTTGTTATGACCAAAGCATTTTCTGCAGTGTAGCTCTTCCAAACTGCCTGGGCTCCTTTCCAGTTGCTTTTTGTCTATTGCTAAATGGTAATAGAGCTTATTTTCCTCTTAGAAGAGGCAGGAGAAACTTGCCCTTTTAATTGTGGCTTCACTCCTCCATCATAAACCCAAAATACTTAAAAAAAAAAAAAAAAAAAAAAAAAAAAAAAAAAAAAGCAGACAAATGCATCCTGCCATCCACCTGTTTGTCTTCTCATTGGGGTGATGCAACAGCCAGCTATGGAGTTTGAGTTGTGTTCGTTTAGGGTGGAGCCCTTGGGTAGACTCACGTAATAGAAATGAGATGGTTTGGTTTTTTATATATATATATATATATACATATATATATACAGCTTATGTGTTTCACAGAGCAGCTGTGCTGTATAGCAGAAACAAAAACCCAAAACTTAAAGCTCACTATTGTCATGAATAACCAAGGAAACTCCTCTTTTATTTCATAATATGAAGGCACAGGGCCCAAATTTGAATGGCTTTCCTGCTGTTCTTGTGTAAAATAGCAGAAATGTCAAGTATCAATGTGTGCTGTTTGAGGTCAGACGTGGGATAGCAGTGGCTTTTGCCACTCGTTGCTATGCTCTTTGCTTTGGCTTTGCTTACTGAATTGCCGTGTAGACGTGAAAACAGCAAGTGTGATCCTGGGATGTGTGGAGCATTTCCCATGAACTTAGGGAAGATTTAAAGTCACTGTGCTCGTACCATCCATCATGTTCAAAAAAAGTGAATGCAATCTGCTATGGGTGCAGACAAGTTCTTCTGGGCTGATGAAGTAATTGCAGAGTCTTTTGCAAAGGGGAGAAAAAGGGTAGAACTCAGCCTGTTTAGACTAGCAAATTGAAAGCAAAAAGAGGACCTGATTGATGTCTGCAGATGTTGAACACTGAGGAGGAAAACAAAGCTGTCAAGATGCTGGCTAAGATTAAATGAATCTAGACTGGCCATGGATACAGTTAGACTGGAAATGAAAAGGAGGTTGCTAAACAGTAGAGCAGCCTGGAACAGGAATTTCTGGACCAGCCTGTTGTCAGAGGAGCGGAGGGAAGAACCCCTCAGCCCTGGCTGCACTGAATGCAGGGCTGGTCAGTCTCTGAAAGGGTGCCAAGGGAGTGGTGCTTGTCATAGCAGGACCCTACTATTTCCAGTCTTTCCCAGATTCCTCTTTTTCTCAAATTCCACTTTGCTTCATTACCTGGGTTGTCAGTAACAGAAAACCACTTCCCTCCAATAACAAACAAAACCAAAAAGGGAAGCGTTTACAAAAGGCAGATTTTGAACTAATGTGGTTCATCGCGTCTTTTGCCCATGTTCTGCAGTCAGTGACGCCCACTTCAATCCAGAATAACCAGATTTAAATTGCTTATAAAAACATAATTAAATCCCTTTGCTATAGTAGAGAAATGATTGCAACAGCAGGGTGTTAACTGGACAGAGTCCTTACGGGAGGGCTTAACCAGGCTGATACAGTGCTTAAGGTTTCTACTTGTTCCTTTACATGGCATCAAGTTATCCCCTCCATTAACATGAACTTGGCAGGAAAGAATATATATATTTTAAAAAAAAAAAAAAAAAGAGAGTAACCACTTATTCAAAATGTCGGCCTGCAGCTGTATTTTAAAATGTTGCTTGTGCTTGGAGTTGGGGGCAGGTTACACAAAACAACACCTAGTTTCCCTTGCAATTACATGAAAACCACATCACATATATCACACTTGCAGCCCAAGCTCTGAAAATGTGGTATTAACAGTTTGTGTTATAAAATATGAAGCATGACTCCAGTCTGCCACGGAGATCCTGAATAAATAATGACCTACTGGGCTTGCTTTTAGGAATTTTTCAGGAACTAACCATTTTGAGGCTTCTTACCATTTGTCAAAGCAAAGTCAGAGCCTGATCCCATAAGATGCATCAAGACAGGCTGGGACTAACTGGCAGGGTAGCGGCCCAGCTGGAAGGTACCCGGGGCTTAAGGTAGGTGCCAAGTTCAGTGTGAGCCAGGAGCGCAGTCTCATTGCACATAAGTTAAATTAGGTACTGGGCTGCTCCAGGAGCTCAGGGGAAGTCATTATCCCCTCTTCTTGGCACTGCTGAGGCTGCACCTAGAATAGGGATGTCCAGTTATGCCCTGCTGCTCCCAGTTCAAGAGGAAATTGTGGAAACTGGAAAGGAAGGACTTTGGAAGTGTCTGAAATGCTGCAGTAGTCTGAGGACAGAGTGCTTAAAGGGTTTGAGGGTTTGGCTGGATCTAGAGCCTTTTGAATTCTGACTCTTGTATAATATTCCACCCAAACCAGCAAACTCTTCTCGTGACTTATGCAGCCTAGGGCTGACTTAAACAGCCTGGGACATGTCTGTGCTGCACAGTGTCATGTCATGGAGCGCTGGTAATCGAGCATTAGCTCAGCTGGCATAAGGACCAGAAACAGAAATGCATTGCCTGAGTTCATCTATATTGCTGCTACTTTTGCTCACCTGTCTCAGAGCTAGCTGAGGTTTTTCTGCGCTTACGTTAGCCGCTGAATGGTTTTCAGAAAGGTTTTCTGTTCTCTTGTGCTCTGTATGGTCATAATTTAGTGTCTGAGGTGCAGCATGGGCGATACCTGCCAGCATGAGCTGCTGTATTTGCTCAGGGTGAGCTGAGGCTGCCTGACCTCCACACAGCCTCCTTGCTCCGTCACGGAGAAATACTGCAGCCACTAGATGGTAGGAGCTGCAAGGGTTGTCTCTGCCTGCTGCAGGTCACAGTTTTCAGAGCCTGAAGAGGAAATATTAGCTGCACAGCAGGCTGGCAGGGGCTGGACATGGCCCTCTGTGTGGCTGGCACTGGGCTGGGCAGTTTTGGACTTGTACCTCCAGATTCCTTTCCTGTGAAAGGCAAGGAAGGAGTCCTGCTGCTCCCTTGGAGGGGCAGCAGTTTAACTCCTGCTCAATCTGTGTGAGGTCTTTCTTGCTCATGCATCTCTGTTTTTTTAATTATTATTTTTTTTTAATTGGGAACTTTCCACCTCGCCTAAGCCATTTACCTCTGCTTTTTCTAGGGCCTTAGAATCATCCTTTAGTGTCAGAGAGGATTATGCTTCATGCTGTAGTAATCTATGAGTTGCTGACAGGTGCTGGGGCTGACCTGTGGATCATTGTGGATCCTGCATTAGGGGTTACAAGCAGCAAAAAAAATGCTCCTTTCCGTTTACCTGCCTGGTGTCACCCAACGCCTCAACAATACTGTCCTAGAATGAGTGAAAGAGGCTGTATGTGTAAATAGCTAGGTCAGTAATTTAATCCTGGGGAATGCGGATCCTGGAATGTTTTAATTAAAATGAGTTTGCAGTAAGTAGGTCCTGTCTTCTCTGGGGTTTAGGAACCATCCTTCCTGCACAGGTGGTTTGCTTTTAAATCCTTTTGTCTCTGCTTGTATGCATGAGAATGAAAAGGGCTGGGGGAGATCAGCTTCCCATGCAAATAGTGTCAAATAGCTTCAGGGTTTTATGTTTATTGCCCTTATCCTTTTTCTCCTGACCGCAGGGTACTTCCAGGGGACTGTCCTCCAGGCGATGCTGTTTCCAGCACTGTCCCTGCTAGCCTGATCGTTATATGGATTTGCTCTCCGTGTGGCTCTGCTGACAGTTGCTGAGGCACAGAGCCTGCCTCGTCATTCCAAAAATAGTGAGACACGAGAACTTGGCAGAGGGACGTGATTTTCTATAACGAGCGTCCTTCCAGGATAATAGCTAGCAGGGGTGCTATTGAAGCCAGTAGGGACTGGCCTGGGGACTCCAGGGCAGCTAATCATTGAACTGGTCCCATTTTACGAGGGCAGCGTGCTGTCCGGCACGCACCTTTCCACCCCCTTTACAAGCTGTGGGCTGATGTCATGCTCTTGACATGGAAGGGGAAGGTTTCTCTGTGTCTCTGCTGGCTCTTGGGGCACTCAAGCAGTTCTCCCAGGGTCAGTGTAGGCATCATGTCGAGGATCACCCAGGTATTTAGAGAAATGAGCTTGTATTTCACGTCCTAGAAGTGTTAGAGCTAATCTGGAGCCTTTGATGGGGGCATAATCTTCAAGTGAGGACTCACCAGCCACGAGCAAAAGTGGTGGGACTGAGCAATGGCAGCTGGCTGGCTAGGTCTAGGTGCCCTTGTATGACCTTGGAGTCATGGTCCCTCCACGGAAGCCCTTCGTCATGGTCCCTCCAGGAAATCTCTAGCATCAGCCTGGTTGTCCACCAGCCACTCCACTGTCACCAGATGGGTAGAGTGCAGGGCAGCCCTGGGGCAGAGCTCAGCATGGTGAAGATGAGGAAGGCTGGAAAGGCAAAAGTGCCTTCCCGAGGCTCTGGTTAGACGAACGAGCATCCTGACACAGGCCTTGGAGTGTGCTGGTGGGCGGTAAGGAAGCGGTGAGGCCTCTTTGATGTTCCCTTTGAAAGGTGCTGAAAGGGAGCCCTTTGGGAGCAGAGAGGACAGCTTTGATCATCTCCCAGACTCTAAACTCCCAGCCTTCCCTCTCTGGCATGTTGAGGAGGCACGACTCAATATATACACACACCCGACAGCCAAGTGCACTTCTTGCATGCCTTTCTGCAAGCATTGAGCATTTTTCCCTTGTTTTTGAGCACTGAGACAGTTGCTAGCCCCAAGCCACTGTGCTGGAAAACCAGCGCGTGCTTCAGTTTTGTTGCTGCCAGCCAAAATCAAGAGACGATGGTGACGGGGACATCCTGTTCATAGGCCTGATGTTTTCCAAAAGGCTTGGTACAGCCTCGCATGCCTTGTGGCTGTGAACACAGGCAAGAAAGGGAGGCACTCCGCTGGGGCCTTGCTGTAGAGTCCTGCTGAAGCCAGGCTTGAAGGAGCTTGAGTTGTGCTTTACCAGGGGCTCTGGGGCAGCGAGATAGGTTTTTTTGTGGGGGCTGTTGAACAGGGGGGTACAGGGGAATTTCCTCTCTCCACCTTTGCTCACCAGTCTAGCTTCGGTGTGCGTGTGTGCCATGATGCCCTCAAGTTGGCTTTGTGACCATGGGAGGGGCAGTCAGTTCTGCCTTTCTCTAGCTCCTGTCCTGTCTAGCACCAAATAAAGGCAGACTGGTCAAAACTCTGTCTTTCTGAGGTTTTACAGTGTTCACATCCACCAAAAACCCATGACATCTTTGCTGGCATGCTGGCCCAAGTTGCTGGTAAACCAGATGTGTGAGGCCTCCAAAGCTCAGTCTGAAAGGCTCGGCTTTCTCTGATGTGCACAGGAACACATTGTGGTGGTCTCTTCATTGCAGGAACGTACAAGGTTGGGTTTTTTTTTTTGTAGGCAGAGTGGTTTTGCTTGCAGAAGATGAAACAAGATCAGACCGACGCTTCTGATTTTATCTGTGAACTTTGCTGGTGTCCGCACTTAGTCTGCATGCTGAGCTGACGTGAGCTGAAGTGAAAATATGAACTGAAGGGTTAGGTGCCACCATCCTGTTGTAGGCCCTGAGTGTAACTTTCCCACCTCTCGTTGTTGAGGGACTTTGGACACTTGCATTTTTATGAAGCTGAGAAAATGCCAATCTCCATCTTCAGTAGCTGATGAGAGATATTGTAACTGTTAGACAAAATTACCAGGCTTCATGCAAGGGCAGCTGAAGGAGATGCTGTTGGTTATGGTTAGCCACAGTATTTGAAATTAGTCATTTTCTTTGAACCTAAAGTTGAGGAAGGTGTGGCATAAAAACATGTCCAGGGGGAACCAAGTCACAAGCAGCCTGAGCGAGCAGGTGCCAGTTGGTATTGAGGAGGAGGGCGAAAAAAAAAAGGCAATTGAAGCTCAGAGAAGAGGTAACTAGCTGTGGTGCGACCCAGTGGTGCTTTAGGTTTCAGACTCTTTGAATCCGTATTGCTTTCCAAGCAATGTTTAAGGTGAGAGGATGGCTCCACAAAGCACTGGTAGCAAGCTGTTTCCGTGTGGCCTTCAGGTGTTTCAGCACTCTTAATTTTCCTGAAGACCTTTGGCCGAGCTTGTAGAGGTCTCTAGCCTTCCTCAGCACAGTCTGAGGGCAGCAGATATTGCAGAGTTCAGGATTTTTAAAAACAGGCCAGAGCTGTCTCAAGCTGGTCACTCTAAACTGGAAACAGCAATTCCAGTAGCTTTTTTCCTGAGCTGAGGGCTGTAAAAAGAGTATGATCATTACAGAGCTGCTCTCTTCTGAAACACCATGATAGCAGCAGCCAGCTGAGGGGTGCAGATGTCCTATAAATCTTTGATAAATGGGTGATGTCTATAGCTTGATACATTCTGGTTCTTTATTCTTCAATTTATTCCCCTCCAGGTTCAGCAACCCTGTTGTTTTTTGATCTTTTAGGTGAAAAGGAGTGCTTATACAGTTTTCTATGCCATTTTAAAAGGTCTGGAGGGGAGGATTTAATTTTATTTCTTCTTGCAGTTTGTTTTGTATTTTTTTGTTATTTTGTTTTAACAGTGGCCAAACTAGCTCTTTTTTTTTTTTTTTTTTTTTTTTTTTTTTTTTGATTGAGATTACACAGACAATTCTTGTATATGATTTAATTGTTTGACCTGGTACCTGAGGTTTGAGGTTTGTTTTTTTTTCCTCCTAGTTGAGTTTTTTGTTTTGTTTCTAATGGAACAGGTACAAATGAAAAAGAGTGATTAAAATCATCCTTTTGTGTGTGTATGTTGAATAAAAATTTCTGGTCATAGGATGAGCTAATAATATCATCCTACTCTGAATTAGACCACCTTGAGGGGAAGGGGTGAGGAGGAAGGACACGCGTATGGTTCACTCGCATATCCCAAAGGATGCATTGTTCCAGAGAAATGACTGAATTTGTGTTTTACAATAACTGTCCAGCCCGTGGG